>JAXGGA010001672.1:0-85000 GCA_038373865.1 Uloborus plumipes
AAAGAGAATTTAGAGTGTGTTTGGACATAGGATGGATGTGAATAAGTTAAACTTACACACATATTGGGGTTGAATTAAAAATTTGCTTGATTTAAAATTGAATGTTAGTTAAAAAACAACTTTTGACTAACACAACAACTACAACAAAACAACTACAGAATGGCTTCTTTTCCTCCTCAAAGTTCCTTTTTTTTTTTTTCAAATTTGTAAAAGTCCATTTTTGTAAATTCATGTGCTTTCATAGTTTTTCCTTTTTAAAATGTTGTTTTCTAATTGTTCTTTTCTTCTCCTTTATCTCTTCTTTCATCATTATTTTTCCTTCCATTTTTATTATCTTAATTTTTTCTATAAGAATCCAATGTGCACTTATAGTAGTCATTAATGAGTTCCCAATGAGAATTGATTCTTTGCTCTCTACTTTTGCAATCTCAACAATATAAATATTACAATGTACTTGCACGTGGGGTGCTGTTCAGGCACAAACTTTCAAATAAGTCTAATTTGTATATTTTAGCTTTTACTGCTGTATTTCTTGTACTGAATTGTTCTAACATCTATCAGCATTACTAAGGTCTAATAAATAGTTTAGAGGAAAAGAAAATCATGTCAAAAGGGTTAATTTATGCATGTGTAGAATGTAATGAAGAAATATTGTAAAAAAACTAAAGTATCTCTTAACTTGGTTTTATTTTAAGAGCCATTATTTTGAAATTCAGACAAGGTGTTTCAGTGACCATTTTTGATTTTCCTCATTTTTTTACATGTCAAAGTAGGTCATGAGAAATGAACATTCTGAAGTTTATAGCCCCCCAAAAAATTTTGTTCGCTCTGTAAAAATTCCCAAAGTTTGATGTTATTTAGCGCTCTTTTTCGTAAAACGGCTGAAAGACGCATTTCAGTGCGCTGTAGTTTTTTTTACAGAAACACCACCCCATGGTTATGTTTAGGGATGCACTGATTAATCGGCAGTACCGATTAATCGGCGAAAAAAAAAATTTTTAATATTATTTTTTAAAGTATACCTTCGCAAAGAAACTATGACAAACATTTATTTTAACAGTAAATAAACGTAGTTTTCTGCAATCGTTACTATAACATGCAGAATGAAAGTGTGTACAGGGTAAAAACAATACAAATAGTTCATACAATGCGCAAAACTGATTGGAATATTTATAGATAATCCAATGTTGAATTCCTGAGCTTTTAAGTTGAAATGCGAAATTATGAATAGTTCATTTCATTTAAAATCAGTCAAATTTTACTGATCAAGGGCAGAAAGATGTTTTATACAAAATTACTCCAAGTATAGTACAAGAAACTACGATCGATACATTTATAAACGAGAAATAAATAATTTTCTGCAAGTACAATTATAAAATGTAGTAGTGTAGTGAGCATAAAAAAACAAGTTATTCAAAGAATGAAATACAAAAAAAGAAAAACAAATGCTCTCTGTTATAAATGATTTAATAATTTTATATTCCTATTTTGAATAAATATACACATATAAACAATGTTACAACATTTTTCATTTGTCGATACTTTTCTCTATAGCTTAATGCTTTTATTAAGCTCTACTTTTCAAACAATAAAATTCCTGAATTAAATGGCGACTTATAATTGAAAAATAAATTTAAATTAAAAACACCCCTAAATTAAAGTACTCACCACAGCTTCCCCCTAATTGTTTTTAAAATAATTTTCATGGCTAGTGTGTTTTTGTAATTTATTCACAAAACTATGAAAATTGGTTCAAAGAAGTTTAATAAAATTTTGTAAATGTTTTGGGAAAATTGGAAAAATAGAGAAAAACAAGTCTTCTTTCAGAAATAAATAAGTAACTATTTCTGAAATCGGAATTGTAAAAGAAAGGGGAAAAAACAGTGATGGTGAAATTGGTAACATTAAAAAAAATAATCCTGGTCAATAATCGGCTCTGCCAATTAATCGGCCGATTGTCAACAGCCGATTAATCGGTAATCGATAATCGGCCAATTTGCTTATCGGTGCATCCCTAGGTATGTTTACATTTATTGATTGTACAGTGTGTAGTTATGAGGACCCCATAGTTATTTGAGTTGGGGAGGGTTGCTTTCTTTAGTTAAGGGGCCGCAAAGTATGGTTTTTAGTCTATTTTTGCTCGACTTTGAACTGCGTTATTTCCCCATAAAAGCAACCCCCTGAAATTTTTTTAACATATTCTGAAAATTTTTCTATGAAGAGAATATGTGGTACAAAAATTGTTTAATATCTCATTGCTTTGAAGAGAAAAAGATTTAGATATTTGTCAAATTTTCAAAATTTGGATGTTTTTGATTGCATTTAACTCAAAACAGCAACCCTAGAAAAAAATAACTTTTATGAATTATGGAACCTACAGATGTGTAGAATAACGTAAAAAAGAAAGTTGCGTGGGGTCTCGTTTTCAAGAAAATAATTATTTTTTTGTAGCTTATTTTAATGCTTTTTTCTCATAGTAAAATGTGTCCATCAAGTAGGTCAGATCTGCTGAAACTCTAAGTATATACTAATGATGTATTTAAATTTGTATAGGGAAAGAGAAAAAGACTAAAAACAATTAATTTTGTCTAAATTTTTATAATTTTTAATTTTTTTATTGCAATTAACTCAAAAAATGTGAAATCCTGAAAGAAATATTGAATGCACATATTACTAGTTTTGAACTATTGGAAAAAGTAAATTCGGTGAGGTATCTTCAAATGTATTCTAGTGGGAGGTCACAGTGACCTCCCGAAAAATTTCATGATCGACTTGGAAACGGCAAACTTGGAAACATTACCGCAACATTGAAATTTTCTATTCATATATTTTACACATGTTCTGATTATTTTTTATATTATATAATACCTGCATATGTGTAAAACGACTTACAAAATAAAGCGGCCAGGGGTCTCTTCTAGTTTTTCAGAAAAAAATGTAGCAGATTTTAATACGTTCTTCCGTAGTAAAATGTGTCCAGTATGTAGGTCAGATCTGCTAAAACTTAAAATATATGATAATTTATGTTTGTGTGTATAGTAATTTTTGAGTGTATAGTAATAGTGAAAACAAATCACAGCACTAAATTGTGTCTGAATTTTTAGAACTTTTAGCTTCTTGTTGCAATTACATCAAAAAACGATAAATCATTACTGAGGGAATTATTGAATTTACATATTACTAGCTGGGCAATGACTGGAAATATTCCAAAAGTAACTACTGTGAGGTATATTTAGAAGCTCCCCAATGGGAGGTCAAAGGAGGTCACTGTGACCTCCAGAAAAATTTCATATTCGGAAAAATTTTCTGAAGATTCAGCAACTTTAGAAACAATACTGCAACATTGAAATTTTCTATTTATTTATTTTTTACGTATGGGCTTGATCGTATTTTATCATTCCGAAAAATTAGGAAATCCTTTGGCAATTCAGAACATCTTTTTGAGAAGTATAAGATACTCATGGGCACTGGAACTTAAATTTTTACAAAATACGATCAAGCACACGTGAGAAAAATGTATCATCAAAAAATCTCGATGTTGCAATACTGTTTCCAAATTTGCCGAATCGTCAGCAAAATGTTTCGATCATGAAATTTTTCGGGAGGTCACTGTGACCTCCCACTAGAATACATCTGAAGATACCTCACCGAATTTACTTTATCCAATATTCCAAAGCTAGTAATATGTGTATTCAATAATAGTCTCTGGATTTCACGTTTTTTGAGTTAATTGCAATTAAAAAACTAAAAATTATAAAAATTTAGACAAAATTAATTGTTTTTAGTCTTTTTCTCTTTCCCTATACAAATTTAAATACATCATTAGTATATACTTAGAATTTCAGCAGATCTGACCAGTGGCGTAGCATGGCGGGGGCAAAGGGGGCACTCGCCCCGGGCGGCACTTTGCGAGGGGCGGCAAATTCTGCAACAATAACTTGAGATTGAGATCGTTTTTTTTCCAAGAGCGGCGGGTTTTTTTTAATTTTTGTTTAATAAAGAGGGGCGGCGGTTTTTTTTTTTTTAATGACAAATTATGTATAACTAAATCTGCATCAAAAGCTTTTTTATCCCCTCTCCCATCAAATCAAACTTGTCTGCATGCAGCATGCAGTCCGTTATCACTGGCGTTGACGCGCCGCACTAAGACAAGAACCTTGTTGAAGAGGATTATAAATTACCGAAGCTCGGCAAGCAGTCATTGCAGTTTTGGCATGTACCCTGTACCGTGTAGGACACCTGGCAGGGGCAGAAGTTTCTTCAGTTAGATTTCGATTGAAGTCAGGCCAGCGTTTTTACCATAAAATCTTTTTAGATCGACTCAACAATTTTGCACGGGTATTATTTGCTAATTTGAAGTTCTTTTCCACAAATCAAACTATTTTTTTTTTCTTTGAGGTGTCTATTTCGAAAAAGAAAAGACAATGAAAAGGGATGCTACTTCTTGTTCCTCATCAAGTTAATCTTGTTCTCCATCAAGTATTAAAGGCAAAATATTATTCAATAATATTTGATAGCACTCCCGATATTTCACATATCGACCAAACAAGCCAAGTTGTGCAATGTGTGAAAATGGAAAATCAGGAAATAGAAGTGGTGGAATCTTTTATAGATTTCATCGAAATCAAAAACAAAACTGCTGAAGACATGACTGATATGATTTTGAGCAAGCTGGAAGCTGATGGCCTTGATGTGATGAACTGCAGAGGTCAGACGTATGACAATTCTGCTGTCATGGCTGGAAAGCATACAGGAGTGCAACAAAGGTTTAAAGATATAAATCCCAATGCTGTATTTGTACCTTGCTCAAATCATTCTTTGAACTTAGTTTGTTTACATGCAGCTTCCTTTGAAACGAACTCTGTTACCTTCTTCTGTACTTTAGAGCGTTGCTATGCATTTTTTTCCATCTCAACACACCGTTGGGAAGTTTTAATTGCTGCTACAGTCAGAACTATAAAACAAATTCAGGATACACGGTGAAGTGCTATGGCCGAAGCAGTAGACATGGTGAGGGACAAATATCAGGAAATTTTGGAAGCGATAGAAAAACTGACAGAGAACGGTGAGAGCTTGAACACTCGGACAGACGCAGGAGCTGATTGCAATGCAATCATTTTCTTTTCTGTGTTTTTTAGGCCTATTGAAGCCTGTACTGCAGGAAGTCAATCATGCGTAAATATATTTACAAACAGCGGGGCTCAGCTTGCATCAGTTTGCATATAAAATAAATGCATTGCAGATGTTACTTACAGAGAAGAGAGAATAACTTATAGAGGGTGCTATAAGTTATGCGAAAACTTTGTGCGAAGATCTCTGGATTTCAATGGATCGTACCAGAAAAATAACAAAGAAACATACGTTTGAGGATGGAAGCAAAGATGCTTCCCTGACATATGAAAACGAACTGAGAAGAAAGTTATTTTCTTCTTTAGACAAAATAATGGTAGAAATTCTGGATAGATTTAAGCTTAAGCATTTACAGAATTTGGCAAACAAGTTTGCTTTTCTCATTCCAGCCAAGCTGCTAGACGTTAAAGACGGCAGCTTTGATTTAGAGCACTTCAATAGCGATGTTGATGAAAACGAATTCAAGCTTTAACGTATGAGGATAAGGACTTTCGCTACTGCCACGGGTGATATTGATGAATTGATGAAGTCGAGACCACTCGATTTATTCAAATATATAGTGAAGTTCAGACTCCCTGCCTAATATAATCATACTTCTCAGAATCTTTCTCTCAATACCTATTAACAATGCCAGTTGTGAGAGAAGTTTTTCAAAATTGAAATTAATTAAAAATTACCTAAGATCAACCATGAGTACCATCAGATTATCCAATCTGGCAATTTTGGCTGTAGAGCATGAAACAACTAACTCAGCCGATATTGATAGCGTTGTGAAAGATTTTGCTATGTTGAAAAGTAGAAAAATAAAATTTTAGGTAAAGCAGTTTCCCCCCCCCCTTTTTTTTCCTTTCCTTTTTTTTTAAATTTTAATATTATTCTGCTTAAAATGTTTTCATTTAAGGAAAATATTATCTCTCATATTTCAGTAATTTTAGAAAAAAGATTTATTAAAATTTTTCGATCAGCATTTCCTGTTGTAGGATGAATACATTAAAATGTAAAACATGGTGTGGATTAAAAAAAAAATCCTGTTTTCATTCAGTAAAAAATTAAAAATGTCATAATTTCTCGAGGGGGGGCAGGAGAAAAGAAAAGGGGCGGCAAATATGGTGCATGCCCCGGGCGGCAAAATCCTACGCTACGCCGCTGGATCTGACCTACTTGATGGACACATTTTATTATGAGAAATAAGCATTAAAATGAGCTACAAAAAAAAAATATTTTCTTAAAAGCGAGACGAGACCCCACGCAACTTTCTTTTTTACGTTATTCTACACATCTGTTGGTTCCATAATTCATAAAAGTTATTTTTTTCTAGGGTTGCTGTTTTGAGTTAAATGCAATCAAAAACCCCCAAATTTTGAAAATTTGATAAATATCTAAGTCTTTTTCGCTTCAAAACAATGAGATATTAAACAATTTTCGTACCACATATTCTCTTCATAGTATAAATTTTCAGTATATGTTAAAAAAATTTCGGGGGGTGGTGGCTTTTAGGGGAGAAATAACGCAGGTCAAAGTCGAGCGAAAATGGACTAAAAACCATACTTTACGGCCTCTTAACTAAAGAAAGCAACACACCCCAACCCAAATAACA
Organism: Uloborus plumipes; assembly: GCA_038373865.1. Taxonomy (NCBI): domain Eukaryota; kingdom Metazoa; phylum Arthropoda; class Arachnida; order Araneae; family Uloboridae; genus Uloborus; species Uloborus plumipes. The sequence continues at coordinate 6,728 of JAXGGA010001672.1, forward strand.
ATGGGGTCCTCGTAAGTACACACTGTACCATCAATAAATGTAAACATAACCATGGGGTGGTGTTTCTGTAAAAAACTACAGCGCACTGAAATTCGTCTTTCATCCTTTTTACCAAATAAATGCGCTGCATACATCAAACTTTGGGAATTTTTACCGAGCGAACAAAATTTTTTTTTTTTTTGGGGGGGGGGGGGGGGGCTCCAAACTTCAGAATGTTCACTTCTCATGACCTACTTTGACACATAAAAAAATGAGGAAAAGAAAAAATGGTTTACTGCCAAAATTTCCCTTTTTTGTTCGATTTTCAAAATAATGGCTCTTAAGCTGCATCAGTAGAAAAATTGAGTTAACTCAAAATGTTGCTAATAAGTAGAGAAATTCATCAGAGTAAAACATTAATTACGCATCAGGCTATAAACCTAATGTATTTTTATTGCCTCCTGAATCGCTTTACTATCATAGCTTTGGATTAAGTTATATGTTTTTTACAGGATTCTAAAACTAATGGAAAGTTGCAAACTCCTAAGGATGCAATAAAATCATGGGAACAACCTGGAAGTTTAGGCTCTTGTAATTTACCATCTGTTTCTATGGAACCAACTAGTTGCACCGTTGAGGAAGTACTGCAGGTTCTGAGGTTGTTGTATGTTTTGTCAAAAGAAACAACTAATGGTATGTGTGACATTACTTTTAATTGTAAATAGCTACATAGCTTAAACATGTTAACAGTTACATAACTTAAAATGAAATTTCTTTTGTAAGTTTTGTTTGATTGTAAACAGGATTGTGCTGCTTGTTTCATGATCAATTTTTTTTTATCATTTTTAATAGTTTCTCAGTAGATAGGTTGTCTCATTCTAGTAGGCATTTAAAGTATTTATCAATATGTGGAGGCAGGAGAGGAGAGCTGCTGATAATTTATTAAAACTACTTCAGTTACTTTCTAATATCATAGTTCTCATTTTGAGGAATAATCATTTAATGTGTGGGATTGAATATTTCAAGCATAATAAAATGAGTTCACATGTAAATAAGTAGAAAAAAAAATGCAAATATTTGAGCAATAAAATCTATATCCACACAATATCTATAATAATAAAAGCAAGTGTAATGTGTCTGTCTGTCTGTCTGCCTGTCTGTCCATTTGACCGAGCTCTCCAGTCAAATCTATCGCACGCAGGGACCTGGAATTTTTTACACGGAAGCACAAAAGGGCTGGCCACCAGACCTCGAAGCCCGATTTTCGATTTTTGAATTAGAAAAATTTAAAAAAAATATTTATGAAACTTCTTCTTGAGATCGCTGCTCGCCAATACAATATGTGTTATCGTGTGTGTCAATTAGTGGAGATTTTAGAAAAGCTGAAAGAATCACTCAATCCCATACCCTGGCGCAAGCTCAATTGTATGACATGTACCAGAGTGCTAAAGACATTAATGGCAAGAAATTAACATTTACCTTTGACTCTTGTTTAACATCAATTACAGCAACTGTAATGCATCTCTCACTTAGTATTATGTTTAAGGTCATGCTTTGATTGTTGCATTAAGTAATTTGAAACTGAATATTTATTTCCTTTTATTTTAGCTTGGGAAGATTATATTTTTAAAGTTCCTGCTGAAGAATTTATCAGTAAAAAAATTACTACCAAATTAGTTCAACAACTTCAGGTAATCATATATTTTCAATGTGGTAATCTCTTTGCTATTTCAGTATTTCTCTTTATAAACTTATAGTGAAACTTTGTATAATATTGCCAAGCTATAATGGATAAGATTTTTTTTTAGCTTGAATAAAATATTTCACAATATTTTGTTGAGTAAAGCAATAGAATTATGAGACAAGTCGAATAAGAATCGCATTTTAATGCTATGAAATTGAAACTGAGGAAAGTAGATACTGAAAGTTGTAAATTGATAATCAAATTGAATCATTGGTGGAACAAACCAAAATAAGCACTAGCATTAAATTAAGAAATCTAAGTCTGTTATATGATAAATAAATTTTTGAGGACTTTTTATGATATTTACAGCCATGCTGTGTCAGTTTATTTTCCTTAAGGATTTTTTTTTACAAAGACTTCTTTTGTAGGATCCATTGGTTTTAGCTTCTGGAGCACAACCTGATTGGTGTGAATATTTGACTTACTCTTGTCCTATGATTTTCCCTTTTGAAACTCGGAGCTTATATTTTACTTGTACTGCTTTTGGTGCTTCTAGGTAAGTGAAAAAAATTAAACCTTAGCTTCGTAAATTGGTTTTTTATATTACGATGCTAATACGTGTTTAAAACTTGGGATCATAGTGTCCTCACAGTCTCATCTGTAAATTTTTTTGCTATTTTTTATTTCAAATATATATTTTTTGTTAACTGTGAGTAGTATTGTATGAAGTATTTTAAACTTAAATTCATAGAATTTAATATTTTATTACTTAGAATGTCTTAAGAAACCAGAATTATGTGTACTAGATTAACCCATTAATGCCTAGCGTCTCTTTTTAGGGACGGTTCAAAAAATGGTCTGAATTTCCCCAAAATGAACATTTCAACCAAAAAATAGTGTTCAATGAGTACCTTGGTATTGTTTCAATTCGTTATTAACGGATTGCAGCATATAACCATTGTAAAGTGTATTCTGTAGCAGTTTCAATATGATCTTTATCAAAAATGACATCGTTCACAATCTCAAGAAAAAAAGCTAAGTTTTCAAAGTTATTCCCAGCTTCCTAGTTTATGTTAATTGCTGATTTTATTTATTCTTATAAAATGTTTTTTTAAATATTATATCATAGGTTGAAAAAAATTTTAGTAAAAAAAGTATGTACCCTCTGGGGTCTATCATAACTTTTGAGGGACGATTTTTCTTTCCTTAATAAAAAAAAATATTTTTACCCGATATCTTTTTAATTATTTCTCCTGTCCATTAAACACTGTTTGTAACCAGTATACAAAATATCTTTGGAGAAAAAAATGTCAGGCATTAATGGGTTAATTTAAAACCTATCATTGAAGCAAAGCACAAAATTCATAAGCTTTTTTTTTTTTTTTTTTGTATTAGAAATAATAGATGGAGCCAGACATAAATAGCTATTCAAGGTGGATAATGTTTAGGAAAAAGGATCAAATGTCATAGATACAAATACGAAAGTGATGACAAATAACAGGCTCTGGACCTCACTAGGTTGGTTCTGGTCCTAGTTAGTCTCCAATAATAGTCCCCAATAAATATCAAGGGCCCTTTAAAAGCTGTCCACTCCCTTGCTCATTACAATCTCTTCCTGTAGGCTATTCCTACCTTATTGAAAAAGTAACTTTTCCTAAGTTTCTGCTTGGCTTGAGATTTGAATAGCTTAAAACAATGTCGTCTTACCCTGCTTTCCATGCAAAACTTTAGCCCAGTTACTTATTTTATGTTGATAATTTTAAAAAACTAAATCATGTCCCATCAGACTCTCCTTTGCTCAAGACTATACATATTAAGCCTACTAAGCCTGGAATCATACTCTAACTTAGAAAGCCCATGTTGATACTTGTAATGATCTAGACTGCATTTCTTTTAGTAATATTTTACAATCACAATCCAAATTCAAAACTGACTATCAGCTTATCTATTCTAGCAAATAAAATGCATAGCAGTTGAAATAACAAGTTACATTATACGACGACTTTTGACATTAGAGAACACATGTGAACTTGTCATTAAGTATGAGAATTGCTTGTTTGTTGGGATATCTTTTGAAATTTAACTTGTATAGTGTGATTCAAGTCTTTTACTACAAATTTTAGCTTGTCTCCAATGTCCTGCTCATTTATAGTTTTTTTCAGCTTGTTGTGTACTTATGCACTGCACACTGAAGTATTAACATTAAAAATGAAAGTTTAAGCATCCTAATTAAACTTGAGCCTTCTCTAACACCTTGTTTTTCGTTTTTCTTTGTAGTCACTGATTTTCTTTTGTTTTGCAGTTGAAATTGTTTTTCTTTACCTCCTTGAGTGTATTTTTTCTCTCCATTGTTTCAGATCAATTGTTTGGCTTCAAAATCAAAGGGATTTAACTTTGGAAAGAAATAGAGGACCCTCACCAAGACGTGATGATCCTCATGAATATCGAATTGGCAGGCTGAAGCATGAGAGGGTTAAAGTGCCTAGAGGAGAACAGTTGCTTGATTGGGCTATGCAAGTTTTGCGAGTTCATGCTGATCGTAAAAGCATTTTAGAGGTATGCATAATAATTTTATGATTCTCTGTTGCACTCATGTGCTTTCTTTTCTATTGCAGTGAATGGTATTAAAGGATCTTTCCTGGTGCAATCTAGTAAAGTGCTTGTGTATGTGTACTTGCTTTTTTAACTTGACTTTTTAAGCATTTATTAAGCTTGAGATAGAGGTTGGAAATGCTAGACAATTCATTTTTGTGGTAATGTTGAATTTCAGCACTTAGCCTACAGTATATTGTCCAATATAGTTTAGCATTTTTTTTTCCATAAGAAATAGATTTAGGCCTATGATTCCTTGAAATCAATGTATATAGAGAGGAATTGTATGATAAATACTGTTTGCTCAGTAATGAATTAATAAAAACATTACAAGCTGCATTCTGATGTTAAGCATAGGGAAACTTTTATTGAGAACTTCTGGGTAATTAAGCCTGCCTTTTATGTTACTGAAAAAAAAAATCACAGTCCCCAGATTATTACATACCAGTTAACACGTTAACTCCCCCTCTCATAACTGTCAAAATCAGTGTGAGCTTTCATATCCTTGAAAGCTCCTCTTGTACCCTTCATATCTCCAGGCTAGAGCATTCTAAAGTAATGCACTAAAAATGTTTAAATATATCCTTCTCCTGTCCCCCCCCCCTTTTTTCTTTTTGTATTTGTTATTTTCAGTAGATGGCTGCACCACATTATTTTAAATGTAACTAGAGATAGTTTATTTCAAACTTTGATATATATATATATATATGTGTGTGTGTGTGTGTGATTTCTATTTTCTACTTTTAGCTCACCTACTTATACTCTTTGGGAATACATGTGCTTGGTAAATTTTTTAATATTGTGCACAAGATGAAGTCAAGAGTCAAAAAGCGCATTGGATTTTATTTTTAGTATAAATAAAATGTTGAGTTTAAAAAAAAAAGAATTTTTGTTTTCAAGATTTTGAGCTCTACCAACAGAAGTCAAAAATAAAACCTGAATACACCTTTTTATATAGTTTTCTTATTTAAAGAAAATAGTCATTCTGAGAACTGTTTACTTGAAAATAATAGGATCATTAAAGGGTTAAACAAACCTATGCTGTAAAACTGGTGCAGTCACTAGCCCAATTTCTACTGTCTTAGGATCTATACAAAGATACCCTGACTGGGACTCATTTCTTGAGTTGATGGGTGAGATAGCATACTTTGAAAATGTTACTGCTAAATCATGAGTCCATATTGTTTGAATTATGCAATTGGAAAACAAAAAACTCTTGTCATATAGCTTCATTTCTATGCACTAAATAATAAATATAACAACTGTAGATATGATAACTGTGAAAACATAGTGTATAGATTTTCAATAACATTCTCTTTCCAGAGTTTTGTAAACTAAATTATATATAAAAAACAACTAGTCAACCTGTTAACCAGTAAATTAATAAAATAAGTTACTAACAACCTGTATAACAATAAATGAACAATTTCAAATTCAACCATGGTAAATGGCATTTGCTTTCCGCCTCATGGTCCGCAAGCACCGATTCATAAGTATGTCGCGTGTACCCGAGTATACCCAAATTTCAATCAGTCCCAGTAAAGCAGCACTAAAACGGCATGGCATAACCAGTCCTGTAACCCATGGGGTAACTTTTGAATTATGGATGATCTTTCTCAAGTTGTTTGTTGTGTATCTGTAAAATGTGATCATTCTATAAATATGACTGGCCTCTTATAGAAAAGAAAGGGTGTGTTGTAATGAAATACCAGACAGGAATGTAAAACTTCTTTGACTTATGTTCTATGACCTGGAAAAGTTTAAAATATGAATGACCATGACCAATCACTGTGATGATCATGGGGACAGTTCTGGGAGGTAAGGCCCCTATAGAGAGGGAGCCTACGCATCTGCCATCTTGGATCAAAAGCAGGGTGTCAATGATTGAAATCAATTGATTTAAATCAGTGATTTAAATCCCGATTTAAATCAATTGATTTTTTTTAAAAAATCATTGATTTAAATCACTTTTTATTTTAATCCTTAAAAAATTCTCTTGTACAATCCCAATTGCATTATTTTTACCATTTTCTTTTCGAGCTTTGATTTCCATCTAATAAATGGAAAAGTAATCCTACATCCCCCCTCCACAGATGCTGGAAGGTTGCAGTCCAAATAATATGTATGCACAAATAGTGCTATTTGCTGTCTAATATGTGAACTAAAGAATATACATGCAGGTGCCGAGCAGGTGTTGCAAAGAGTGAATTGAGGGGAAAGGCCATGATAGAATGTGTGTGATATACTTTCATTGAAAAGAAAAAACAAAAACAACCAAACAGAAGATGAATTTTCTATGCCTTGCATTAGCAACTGGGGGGGGGGGGGGGGGCAGTCTTTATTAGTGGCTGAAATGGAACATATTCCAACTTTACAAAACAAAAGCAAAATAAGGAGGGGGGGATTGAATGAAGTAAAGATTGGGTTGAGCTTCCTACCGCATTTGATTTTTATCTTAGCTGGTAGACGGGATTCTTTTCAGACAACAAACAAGCAAATATTTCTTGTTGGGCGAATGACTGCCAATTAAGGTAGCTTTCCCTGTTGTGCGAAAGTATGCATGATCCAAAATGGCGGATGCGTCGGCCTCTCCAGTTATAGGGGCTCTACTGGGAGGAGGGGAGTGAGTGACCCACTTACCGCAGTGAGGCAGCCAAGCAAAAAATGTTAAAATTTTAATATATGGTATAAGAAATGAAAAGAGAAAATGAATCATCACACTTCTTTAAGTAAACCATTTAAGTTTTGCCTCACAAGTGGTCAATTTAACAGGTTTCACTGCGACCTAATTCTACTCTGAAAGTATGAATAAATTGTATCCCTTAAAAGTATTAAATTTCTGCTTTTGTTTATCCTTAAATTAAATAGGTTGAATTTAAAGATGAAGAAGGTACTGGTTTGGGCCCTACTTTGGAGTTCTTCACATTAGTTGCTGCAGAACTGCAACGAAAAGACCTTCGGCTATGGCTTTGCAATGACGATATCACGGATATTGCATATTCTTCTGTACGTTTTTTTTTAAGATTTGTAATGATCTTTGAATTGTAATAACTTTAATTTAATCAAATTTTTCTTGCAAATGAATTAATAGAAGCTTTAGTAAAACAGTATTTTATCATCTCGAGTCAATGCTATGGACTTCAAACATTATTCACTGAAAATTGTACTTGGAGAAAGTATTTTCCTTTCTTTAACTCTGCAAAAACTCAAATTCTAGTTCTCAAATTTAACACTTTCTATCAGGGTGCATAAAGTGTCATTTTTTTTCTGTTCTTCAACTTTTACCCCGGCAGTACCAAGGTGTGAATGCACATTCTATAACACATACAGAGCACACTATCTGACATGTACAAAGTGCATTATCTCCCAACAAGCTGTCAATGTTGATGTGTCTCATCGATCAACAGTGATATGACTCATCAAAATTTGGTGGTGTAACACCTTTTTTGCACCAACTTTGAGTGTATAATATTACATTATATTTAAGTGCTAGGAAGACGATTCTTCTGTTCAGTTACGAGCGCAGTATTTCTAATAATTATATTAGGGAAAACAAAATTGCAATACCTTTGTTTCAAATTGACAACACACAAGAGAGAACTTACAAGAATTTTCTTTCTCTTCTTTTATCATAACCAAGTTCACTTCATGTTTATTCAACAACTTAAAAATTAATTTCTTGAAAAGGTAATCTTTATTTAGATTATATTTCAGTTTTCATATTACAAATAAATTCAATTCATGCAACTGACTGTATGAAATATTCAATATATATATATATATATATATGTTGACAAAGAAAAATTCCTATTTTAAAAAAAACTTGACAAATGAAACCATTAATTTAAGATTTTCAATCACACTTTGGGAAAACTTAGCATATTCCAATACTGGCTTTTATAATGTGATCTCTATTAATAATAAAGCTCAAAGTTTGTCTGGATTTCTGTCTGTCTCTCTGGCACATACATAGCAAATCAATTATTTGTTTCTAGTCTACAATAAAATTCTCTTTGACAGTGTTAGCCTTAATCTATCTAAATAGCACCTACCGCTCACTTTCGTGATAATTTCTCTGCAAAACCAAAGAATTTTAAAAGCCAAAAATTAGTTTTTTTGATACAGTAAAGTGAGGATATCTCTGAAATGAGAACCAGCTTCGCTTTTAAGACTTTTTTTTTAATTCCCACAGGTAGGGATACCTTAATGTTTTCATCCCAAAGAAAAAAAATTCTTGTTTATCAGAAAATTGAACTAGTATAAACCAAAATTAGTAAACTTAGTTTATTACTTAATCACTAGTAAACAACTATTTGCATCCCAAATATTTCTTGATATCATGCAGTTATATTAAAGTTTTTTTTTTCTTTGTTTACATTATTTGTATTTTATATGAATTCTTCTCTTGTGATGACTTTTGTATGAGTTTCTTGGTTAAATTGTACTATGATCTATTTTTTTTTTTTACTTTTTCATTCAGTCATATGAAAACGAGACTGTCAAGCCTCCTGGGTATTATATAAGCAATTCCTTTGGTCTGTTTCCTGCCCCACTGCCACAAGAATGTGATATGATTGAAAAAGTCGAAACTTATTTTAATTTTCTTGGTATCTTCTTAGCAAAAGCACTACAAGATAATCGATTAGTCGACTTGCCTCTTTCTCGTCCGTTTCTCAAAATAATGTGTCATGGTGAAGTTTTGAGTAAAATGAGAGATAGGTAAGATTGATTTATGAAAATTCATTCCTCTGAATATTCAGCTTGTTTTTGTGTTTCTTGTATATAAAATATTGGATCCGGGATGACATCAAGAGGCTATATTATTGAACTAAATGATGAAATGAGTGTAAAATTTTTACTCTAGATCTGAACAATTGGGAATTAAGTTTTGAATTAAAAAATTTTATTCTGGCAATTTGTCTTTCACTTTTCGTTTCTAAATTTTTGTGCTTTGTTCACTTTACAAAGTTTCCCCTTCATCTCCCTGAGAGAACTTTTGAGCATTATTTGAATTCTTATTGGTCCTGCAATGGTTTACTTTGTTTTTCGGTAGATCCTCCATTTTTATTTTTTTAGCACTTTGCTGCTCTTCTTTGCTGCTTTTTATCTGGTCTTTTCATCCATAAGTGCACCATTTATGCTTAAAAGGGGTTTTTGTAATTCTAAAACACATGTTTGCACTTCCTTGCAAATTTATTATTTAACATTGTACCAATCTGATAGTTGGGTCCTGTAATGCAGTTTATGTTCTTTAATTTGTGCAGTATTTGTATCGGGTTGTCCAAAAATAATGCAGGTTTTTAACCTATGCCTTTAGAGTATCATAGCTCAATTAAAAAAATACATGTATTAATCAAAATAAGCACCACTGAATTTGGCGCATTTTTGCCAATGAGATAGAAGTTTGTGCCCATAGAATAAAATTCTGGAGTTGTGGACAGGCTAAAGTTGTTAAAGGCTTTTTTGACCTTGTCTTGGTTCTTGAAACATCTCTTCTACAGTAGGTTACTCAGCTTTTTGAAAAAATCTTAATCAATCAGCGACAGGTCAGGGAAGTATGAAGGAAGACAAAAATGATCCAAATTCGTTCAATATCTGTAGAATCAGTTGCATGACATGCAGCCGAGCATTGTCGTCATTGGTCTCTTTCTGTTGACGAATGCTGAGCACATGCCCTGCAATTTTCGGTGCATTTGATGCATCATTGATTTGCTGACAGTCTTTTTCTGGCGTAATCCTTTCACCCAGGGTTAGGAAGCTATGATTAATATGACCAGCGGCAGTCGACCAAACACTCACTGTATAAAAGTATTATGGTGTCTGACTGCAGTCCAGCCAATATTACAAATGTCAGTGGTTGTTATAGAGCATCAACTTTTCATTGCACATCACAATTCAATCAAGAAAAAGGTCATATTTCTTGCAGAGAAAAAGGGTAGACGAGACTTCAAAATGGCATTTTTAAAATTTTGCTCAATTTGTGTGGTACCCACTTATTGAGCTCCTTACGTCTTCGTATTTGAAGGCTTATGCCAAGCTTCTCTGTGAATCCTTGAATAGTTGTATGAAGGTTTGTTTTATCTAAAGTCTTCAAATTGTCATCATTAGCAGCTGAAAAGCACACATGACCCTCTTGATCTTCCAGGTCAAATTCTCCACTGTAAAATTCTTGATGCCACCGTTGAACTGTGGATTTATTAATATCTTTATCATTCCATTTTTTTTTTTTTTTTTTTTTTTTTTTTTTTTTTTTTGTCGGCATTTTGAGCCATTTGTGCTGCACTGTTTTCTAGCTTGTACTCATAAAAATAAATTGCCGAAAATCGTGTTTAGATATCTAGAAAAAACACCTAGTAAATATTTTTAAAAATTATTTTGGAACAAAATTATTGTTATAGAAGTAAAACCTAATGTAGGGAAATATGGGGCAAAGTGGAAATAGTTAAGATAACATACCTATTTTAAAATGAGAAAATTGAAAATTTGCTTTAAAAATCAGTCTACATAAAGAAGAATTAATGAATTTTGTAATTCAACTTGCATTGAAATGTTATTTTTCATTTTTGACAGTTTTTTTCGCACCTTCAAAAAAAAAGTTAAAATTTAAGACCTCAAAAAAAGATGAGCAAAGTAAAAATTACATTTTTTGTATTGAAACATTTTCTATTTGAGTTGCAATAATTTTCATCAAATGAATATGTAAATATACCAATTAATGAATTATTAATGAAATATAATCAAATAAATCAATAAACAAATAATTGAATTATTTAGTACTTGAAAAAAAAATAAGTGAATAAAATAGAGAATGAATAAATAAATAGGTGAATTAATAAGTAAAAGAAATAAAGAAAAATGTACTTGATGTAGTAAATGAATGCATAAGCAAACGAAATTAACTACAGCAGAACCCTGATTTTCTGAAACTCTCTGTTAACCAAAATTGGATCCTCCTTCTGTTTTTTTTTTTTCCACTATCTACTATCATTGAAAATTTTATCTCACATATATTTATTAAATGCATATTTAATTTCTTTTCCCTCTTTTGATACGAATAACCTCATTTTTTAACTGGCGCAGATGAAAGTGCTACAGATATTGTAAAAGTGTTACTGAGTTTTCAAGCTTTTTTAGCATAATGAAAGGTTTTGAAAATTGTGTGAATAAAGTAATTACAGATTGATAAAATTGTGTCGTGGAAGATTCATGCTTACAGTTGCTCAATGTTGAGGAATTAAAAGCAGAGGTTTGAAATTCTCCAAAAGGAGAAAAAGATGATTGAGACGAGAATAATTTTAGCCCAAACAATTTCTGTAACAATGATGCTTTGAGTGTTTCTCAATAAACAGTTTGCTTTTAATAACAATAACAGTGATTCCTCTGAATTCCAAGCTTTAAAAAAAACTGCTAGATAGTGCTGCACGGCAAAAGATCCCCAATTTAAAGCAGATTATATTTAAACCATTGTAAGTTTTTGTTTTAGCGATAAATTTATTTTCATGGATAATTTTAATTTATTTAACAGTTAAAATATTTATAATAACAGTTCAATGACGATACTACATTTTAAACTAGATGATTATTGATAAATTCTCGATTATCTGAAATAGGTTCAGTCTCAGTGATTTTGGATAGTCGAGGTTCTACGGTATTTCACTTTGCCTCGCGTGCACTTGAAAAATTTACATTGAATATTTAAAATCAAAACATGCCTAATATAAACCAAATAATGATTGTACTGGACATCATTAAATCTCAATAAAAAGTTAAAATGAAAATTAGAAAAATGTTATCATTTTATAATAACAAGAAATATTTTTGAAAAACCACGAATAATATAACTAAGGTCTCAAATCTTGAAAATGAGTTGTATAATTTTTTTCATTGATTTTTGATGCTATATATATTTTGATAGGAGAACAAAATGTCTGGCAACTTAACTAAAATATTACTATATAAATGGTGCTGCAAACTGTGGTAATATTTTATCATTTTACTTCGCCCTGCATAATCTCCTATCATTGATTGAACTTTCTTCCAAAAAATGTACATTTTTAAATGAAATTGCGCAATGTTTGCTCTTATAGCTTATTTTTTTTCTGCACAATTTTTAAGCATGAGAAGAGTTATATAATACTTGATAGTGAAAACCATTTTCATGCATATTCCATTTTTTTTCTCATACTTTCAGGGAGCCAATTGCAAATCATTCTGTCGCAGCAATGGTTTCTTCATTTACTGAAGATGACCTTTATGTTGTATTGTCTGAAGAGCAAATGAAAAGAAACAAGAAATGCAAGAAAACGCCACCTGAACCTTCCTATTCATGGTTTTATGGCATTCTTGATTATGAAGATTTTCTTGAGGTAATAATATTTTAAAGTTATAATTATTGCTATTTTATACCTTGTGTTTTCTCAGCATATATTTTGCAACAGAGTGGTGACAAAACCAGGAAAACTGGGAAAATTCAGGAAGTTCTATCAATCAGGGGAAAATGGGGAAATTTCAAAAAAAATTCATCAAAATTTGTTTTGCAACATTAAGTATTGTAATTTTCTTTACTTTATTCGTGGATTATCTGTTAAAACAGTATATGAGGTGAGGATTGTACAAAGATGCAGATTATCTGTGCTTTTGTCTCTGAATGTCTAAGCATTGAATCTTAATTTACATAAGGATTTACTAATCGAAACTGCTTCTTTGCCTGTATGGTTGTTTCTTTCATATAGTCTGAATTTTCTTTGCAAATGATCCATGCTATGTAAGATTAAACAACTGTTCCAGTAAAGAAGAAGCCTTTTCCATTTGCACTAATTTTTCTTATGGTTACAGACTTAGCACTCTTGCCTTTATTTATTACCTTAAAGCAATTAGCATAATATAATCATGATTTCAAGAAGAAATCCTTACTTTTAAAATTAATTTTGATTATACAGTTGAGCCTGCTTGTTAGAATATCGGTTAAAAGATTATCCAATTTAATGTAATAAATTTTCAATGTATGAAACTGTTGTAATTTAACAGTTTGATCCAAGGTAATGGAACATCCTGCTTTTTATAACAATCTTTGGTTTTAAATTATCTATTCCATTAAGCTCCATTGTAACTTTAATATTTATTTTAACTTCTTCATGTTTTCAATTAAAATGCTAAAATTGTATATCAAATAAAAAATTTACTTCATTTTTTGCCATCATATTATCCATTGCCACTCCCATATTTTACGATTTTTTTCTCCTTCAGCCTTGAAAAATTCTTTTATTTCAATATCAAGTTGTGTTTTTTTTTTTCATTATTAAAATTATTGATTGCTTTCTTTCTTTTTTATTTCTATTTGAAGTAGTAAACTTTTTTATTTTTACTATAGAGCAAAAACAGTTATAAAGAAAATGTACACCTCAACACACAAAGATGAATCATTCTTCTATACATGCAGTATGCTCTTAAAGTCTAAATTTTTAATGATAATACTTCTTTTTATGCTTACATTACACATAGTTTTCTTGAGCTGAGAGCTCTTTTTGCTTGAAATCTAGATTCTTAAGTTAAAAGCCTAAACCTCTACCAAGTGAGCTATCCGACCTTGTTTAACTCTCGACCAAAGTGTTTAAAATGAAATATATTGTGGTTCATAGTGCATTTGACTGAATGAGAACAATAGATTATATCAAGAAGTGTAAACATAAATCGGTTGCATATCCATATTGATATTTTTTGGCAGAAACAGCGATTACAATGCCCAGACAGGGAGAGTTAATAATATTTTTTAAACATTTGTTTATCATTAGGTAAAAAGCTGTATGGAATCTTTAGTTTTAGTAAATACGATTATTTAGTAAAGGCATACTTTATTTTTACAGCAGGGAACTTTTATCTGCGCTGAATGTTAAGCTTACTAAACATTTGAAGAAAGTCTACACGAAGAGTTTTTTCAACTTTTTAAAGATGAATTAGCAAAAAGTCTTTATTTTTGCTAAAAATGAGGAGAAAAATTAAAAATTATACCTTATTTACAGAGTTTGGTGATGTATTAAAGAAGTAATCGCAATCCTTCTAAAGAACATCTTTGAGAAATAATCTGTATGATTCTTGCAGCAATTGTTATGTAGCTTTAAAATTAGTTTTAAAAAAATGTTCTAGTATAGACTTTTTAGTTTCATCATAATTAGAGATATGTCTTTCAAAGTGATTTTAAGAGTTTCGTAGAATTCTTATGGAGGTTACTATAAGTAAAGTATTTGTTTTAAATTTCCTATTTTAAGTCAAAAATAAAATCAAGTCTTCCCAAATAGTTAAAAATGCTGCACCACATTGTTTCCTTCCTTCCTACTAAAGCTGAGGGGGGGGGGGTCATTCATCGATTGCTCATGTTGCAATGTGGAGAAGCAACCAAAAGAGAGGAGAAGCATAATGGCAAAGCAAGGAGAGGTCAGAATGAAGGAGGGTAGAAAGATTAAGGGGGAAGGAACATTATTAACAAGAGTAGTTGTAGGGGGGGAGGGAATAGACCTCCCACTTTTTCCAAGGGGCTTTACCCCTTTCACGAAAGAGAGTTGCTTGGGGTGATCAAGCCATCTGATTGGAAACTTGGTTGTCTCCTGTGTTCTGTGCTTATCTTTTTCACTGCATGTTTTTCTCCAAGTTTCTTTGGAAATGGCGCTTAAGTGGTTGAGAGACTATATTTTTCAAAAATTATTTCTTTTATTTCCATTCCATTCCAGATTGCTCTAGTACAAGTTGTGCTTTTAAGTTGTTTAATGTTAGGTGCAGCACTGACATGGCATGTGGAGCATATATTAAGAAAAATTTCTTGAGTATATATTATGATGCGGCGCTTACGTCAGGTGCGGAGCTTGTTTTCTTCTTATTTTGAAGCGCAGGACTATTTAGTTTTGCAATTTAAGCATTATGAAAAATCCCCAAGCTATAATTTTTTTATGATCCAGAAAACTGCGACGAACATTTAAATTTCTGGAATTGCGATTTTCCCGAGCATTTGGGATAATAAGTTCATTACTTCAATAAAAAGAACACCACTGTTTTTTAACTATATTATTAACAGTTTAAAATACTTTCAATACTGCATTTTATGCAAACATACAATGGTTTTCAAGTAGGGCAAAAAATGAAGATCAACATAAATCATGAAAAACAAATTTACAGTTCCTGTCACCCCCCTGTATAATGACATAAGCAAAAAGTTTCCCATATTCACTGTTTTTAGGTTGATTGAAAGCAGGAAAGATCTTCACAAATAATTCTTCCAACACAGTGAACTTGTATAAATGGAACCTTATCTTTCTGTTTCAAATGTTTTTTTACTTATGAAATGATTTCAATTTTTTTGTGTAAATTTCTATATACATCTTGACTCATATTGGTAATAAATTTAAGCATAATTTTCAAGTTTTAGAGATAAGTATATTTCTATATATATTTTTTTTTTTTCAGGTGAATGAATTTCAAGCAAAGTTTCTCAAGCAACTCCAAGACCTTGCTACAAAAAAGCATTTCATTTTAGCTGAAAGGTCCCTTTCAAAAGAGGATAGAATAAATCAGTTGAAAAACTTAAGTATCCCAATGCCAAATTGTCCACTTGGAAATGCTGTGAAAATAGAAGACCTAACGTAAATGATTTTTTATTCTTATCACATTGCTTTTTTTTCAGTAGGTTTTTTCTAAGCATAACAATCTTGTAATGATTTTTTAATAATAGTGTCGTAATTACAATAGTAAGAATATAGTCTTTGGTCATAGGCTTATGACATGCCTAGCTCAAAGTTTAAAACAAACATAATGCACAACACACATTATATTTTTAGAATTTAATTTAAAAAGAAAAACATGTATGAAATTTGAAGCATGGTCATCATTTTTTGAATATTACTTAAGTATATTTATATGTATACTCATTTTAAAATGTCTATTTATTTTATCAAATAAGCTGTCATATAAATTTCTTTAACCCTTTATGCCCCGACGGGACTCAAAAGTCCGGCTTATATTAATTTAGTATTATGAATCCTAAATGCCTGGAATCATACGGATACTTACACAAATACAAATACAAATACGACGACCATCAGCAGGCTCTGGGCCCAACTGGGCTGGTCCTAGTCAAATTAAAGACCCCAATGAAGATCAATGACCCTCTTAAAGCTATCTACTCCATTGCTCCTTACTGCCTCTTCCGGTAAACTGTTCCAAGTTTCCACTACCCTGCTAAAGTAGTAATTTTTTTCGAATTTCCAGGTTAGCCTGAGGTTTAAACAGCTTAAAACAATGACCCCTTGTCCTGCTTTCCGTGCAAAAATCTAACCCAGCTACATCAGTCATTTTAATAAATTTAAATAACTGAATCATATCCCCTCTGGTTCTCCTTTGCTCAAGACTATACATATTAAGCATTCTAAGTCTGGAATCATAGTCTAGATTAGAAAATCCGTTTACTAACCTTGTAGTCCTTCTTTGTACCCTTTCTAATACATTAATATCTTTCTTCAGATAAGGAGACCAAAACTGAACAGCATACTCCAAATGAGGTCTTACCAAACTTCTATATAGAGGCAGAAGAACCTTTTTAGATTTGTTTGAAATTGATCTATTAATAAACCCAAGCATTGGCTTTGTTACTAGCTATGCTGCACTGTTGGCTGAACTTGAAGTCCTGATTTATTAAGACACCTAGATCCATAACATTATCTGCTTTACTAATGACTGAACCCTGTAAATAATAGCTTGTATGCTTATTTGCATGACCTAAATGCAGCACTTGACATTTCCCAACATTAACTACCATACCCCACTAGTCTGCCCATTTAGTAATATGATCCAAATCCTGTTGTAGCTTATTTACTTGTTCGTCCTTTTCTACAACCCCCATAATTTTTACATCATCAGCAAAACAATTAATGTTTCCAGAAACATTTTCATAAATATCGTTCATAAAAATAATAAACAAAAGGGGACCTAAAACTGATCCTTGAGGAACCCCACTTAAAACCTCACTCCATTTAGAATAGTTACCCCTAACAACTACTCTGTTTCCTTCCTGTCAGCCAATTTCTAACCCAAACTAGAATTTTACCTCCTATTCCTATATCAGCTAATCTTGAAAGTACCACTACTTGAAAGTACCACTCCTTATACTTTGCTGAGATGTCGACAGATGGTACCTGTGATCGGAAATAGTTTTCTTAGGGGGCTTTAGGGTTTGGGGCCTTAGGCCCTACTGACTGTAAAAAAAAATTTATTTGTTGTATATGTTGTATTTTCAGCTAAAAAACCAAAATAATAATAATAATAATAATAATAATAATAATAATAATAATAATAATAAAATTCATTACTAAATTTAGGAAATAAAGGGTTAATAGGCATTTTAAACTAATTCATGACATATTATTACTGTTAAATAATTAATGCATATTATTTTTCTTTTCAATGAAATCGTACTAACACAAAAATGAACTGTCAACGCTAAAGCTTGCTAGCAAGTAAACCATCTTTTCCTGGCCTACTTTTTCCCCCAAAATTTTATAGAGGGGGGGGGGGTCATACTCAATGGATGTTTTATTGAAAAACAAAATTACATCTACGTAAACCCTTTTTTATACATAGTTGAAAAATCTTTAAAGAACTTCCCTAGAATGGTAACGAATTAATATATGATGTCACATTAGTCTACTTTAAACTAGAAAGACTTGACAAAGCATTCTTTTCTGTTCGTTATAGCATTGTTTAAAATCTTCCTTTTTCTCCCTTGAAGCTTTGACCAGATCTTCTGATTTTTCTTTGCATAAGGTTGGCAGGTGTGATATGTGTATATACAAGTCTTTTTCATGCTTTAATGACTCACAAGGGTCGCATTCCCCTAAAATAATTTAAAAATTTTTGCATCCACTAAAATTCCTAAAATTGTACTAAACTTTGTTGGTGTTCCTAAAAAATTTTTTGAACTCTTCAGGGATCTGTTTGGGAGAATTTAAGTAACCTGTTCACAAAGTATTTTGTCGCAAAAACAGGTTTTGCTAGAAATTTAATCTGATAAATAGACATTTCACAAAATATTTCGCTATAAGAAACATCCTTCACTATAGTTTTCATTTAAGAACAGATCTTTCACAAAATTCTTCCTCTGAAAAACGAATCATTTAATCCTTAAAACAGATGTTTCACAACTAGAGATGAAAATGGTCGGAAAAAAACGGAAACTTAAGGAAAAAACCCGTTTTTTTCCGAGGAGGTTTATTTCCACTCCAGAAAAATTGAATTATTCAAATTTTCAGTAAAATGAAATTAAAATTTTCAGTATAAAATGACAAATTTAGAAATTTATCATTCTTACGCTATTTTCTTCTTCACCTCCACCCCTCTCTCTTACTATAATAACCTCTTGCTTTGGTAATGCAAGTTGGACGATATTACAATTTGCCTATAGATCAAGGAGAACTGTTAGAGCTGAGAAAATTTGTTAAAAACGCATTTTAATATTTTGTAATAAGTGAACCACTGCTCAATTAGGTAAAAAAATAATTCTGATTGAAGTCCAACTTTTGTAAACACAACAGATTTTATAATTGGCCTACTATTACTGTACGTTTGATATTAAAAGTACATAAATTATTTCTCATGAAAAATTACATATCGCCACTGAAAGTTAAAATTATTTCATTATTGATAAGTGCTTATGCACAAAAATTTTCATTTATTAACATGAATTCTTTCATACAAAATGCACTACCTCACTTTTTAACTGATTTTCTTTATGTACTTCCTTTACTTTGTGTATATATTAAATAAACTGTCACATACATATTTAATTTTATATCATAGCTTTATCAATTTTCTGTTAAAAATTAATAATTTCCTTTTGGTATTTAGATATTTTCCAAAATTTTATATTAATATGCAATATTACTAATATTATGACAGCATATTTACAAAAAATTTAATAACTTAATTTAAATAGTTTACATATCTTTCAAAGATTTTTTATGTGTCTAACAATTCAGAGTTCAAATCGTACTAAGATAATAATTATTAATGTTCTGTGTATTTAAAGTAGCACAAAATATAAAATAAATAACTAAATAATAAAAATAACTATATTAACCTTTGACGGTTATAAAAATGAGCAGTTTCCGTTTACTTAATTCGTGCAGCATTAGGAGTAAACAGTAGTCGAAAGTGGCAGCTGTTTTCCCCCGCCGTTCTTCCGAAAATGTCACCTTTCTCTCGCGATGCAGTAGATAGCTCGCCTAGCGCGTTTTAGAAATTTCTTAAAGTATTTATAGTACAGTACATCAGTGCAGAATAATAATGGCGAACGAAGTCAGCGCGCATTGGGGGAAATTTTCACTACGCGAGTAGTGCTCATTACTAACCATTTCGGTCAAAATCTTGCTCCTGAGCGGAACTCGTTTGCGCGCATCATGAAGCATGATTCGATTGCGAGCTGAACTCGTTCATAACTATCAAAGGGTTCAAGTTGTTCGCCGGCGAACGGCGATAACCCGGAATTGGTTAAAAAAAACCAAGACCGGGCCGCCTCCGACCAACAAAAAATGTGGAATGGTTCTGCTCGGGAGAAAAGAATACATGAATTCATATTAAAAATAAATAAAAATTTATTCATGCAAATGTAAACGGTAAATATAAAATATTAAATAATTTGATACACCCAAAAACAATTTTGACCTTAAAAACCCCCCAAATACATTCAAATTCCAAAAAAATATCGTTCCAGTTCCAAAAAGAGTTCATAGACTTGATAAGTCCACCCTTGAAAAGATGCCACAAAGATGATAATGTCCCAGTAAAATAACATGAAATATTCATGCCACGGGGGAAATCATTCACTGGAAAAAGGCATTAAAATGATGATTCCCTCCTGCAGAATCACAAACACTTGTCGACGATTTCAGTGGACGAAGTGAACACAGCAGGGACACCACTGACTATCCATCCAAGAAAAATAGGCTCCATTAGTTCTTGAAGAACCCTTCAGAAGAGCATCAGGCCGCCTCATGGCCAAGCAAGTACGCCTCAGACTTCACATCGTAGTAGGCCTAAGCCTCACGTAAAAATGGATGAACATCTCCAAGCTTCAACCGAAGCACATGGTTTCAAAACTTTAAAAATACAGGGTCGAACTCCAGGAACACCCCTGCCCCTTATGCAGGGTGAACGAAAAAAAAACTTTTTACATGATTAAACTTCTATCCACTTCCTCTGAGTGGAAAACGCAATCACAGCATCCAAACATCAACCGTCCAACTGCAGTGACGGTAAAAAATGATAAGAAGCCCCAGTGAATGCATGGAACACGTATTTATAGTTACAGCCAACCCTACGTAGCGACCATGACGTACACCTCATTCGCATATATATATACAAATCCGAAAAAAAAACAACTCAACACATTAGTTGAAACATTTTCGGTATTATTTTCATTTTAATTCAGCCAAAAAGTTACTCAACACTTTTGATCTTACGTCATGTCACTTCGTAGGTGTTGACGGTCAAATACACACATAATTGGAACTTAATGGGGGATATTTCGCACGCCGTGTAAACAAAATGGGACATTGCAGGAAAGCTTAAAAGTAGGTTTAAATATTTTTAAACGTTCTAGCTTTTTAGGAAATTGCTCCAAGAATAAAATAGGGCCTATTTTTTAACAAAAGTAAGTACACTTACCTTTATTGTAAATTCAACGCTATCAACTATTAAAACTCTCTCAACACAACAACTCTACACAGAAACTTCTTTAACAAAACCAACGTCCTTTTCGTGAAGAACTAATTATACTTCTTCATGAAATGCAAGGGTGCACAACCTTTTTCAGTGAAGGGCCGCACACGTAACAGGAGTTGTATTGGAGGGCCACATGTAAGCCCATCATTTCGGAGGCTCATGAAGCGTAATTGCCCCCCTCCCCCTGCAGACTTTGAGAAATTGTCACTTAAAATTGTAATAAAATTTGCTTTGAGTATATATCCTTTGCCCCTTGGAAAATTTAAAACATGATCGGCATGGCAACATGCACCAGTACTTTGCTGATGTTAACAAATGTAAGAAAAATTTACATATATAATTGAAGCATTAAACTTCACTAAATGACTTCACTAATGACTAATATTTCACTAGATGACTTCTTGGGAAAAAATAATAACTTTATTAAAGCATAAAACTGCAAAATATTGCATATAGATGATTCTGAGTAAAAAAGTAAACCTTTTTCAGTGAAGAAAATTTTTTGAGCTTTTGATGATAAGCAGCCTTTTTTATGACAGCTGCTTAACCATCAGAGGCTGAAATCTTTGCATGGTTTGAAAA
The DNA here is from genome assembly GCA_038373865.1 of Uloborus plumipes. Classification (NCBI taxonomy): domain Eukaryota; kingdom Metazoa; phylum Arthropoda; class Arachnida; order Araneae; family Uloboridae; genus Uloborus; species Uloborus plumipes. Next base: position 28,326 of record JAXGGA010001672.1, read on the forward strand.
AGTGGTTACATGCATGCAATATTTTTTGCAATTTTTGGAACAATGTTGATTTTTATCACCGGTTAAAACTAAACAAATTAAGTATTTTATTCAGAAATACAAATCTATATGTAATTCTAGCAAAATAAGATCCAAAAAGTACTCTTGGCAAAACTGCCAACAGTCTAAGAGCAACTAAGCCACAGTGAAAAGACGAAATTCCACCATTAGCTAGATGTTATATGAATATCAAACAAAATCATGAGTTAACAAAAAAGTAATTATGGTACCAAAATTTACAAAGATTATGCAACTAAAAATTCAAGGAAATGCCATGAAATAAAAATCAGCAATTGGATGGTTCAGACTGAAATTTATCTACCAATTTTGATTTATGGATTCATGATTAATACCGTATTTTCCTGTATATAATCCGCAGCGGCGTATTATCCGCAGCGCTCTTTTTTCCCACCCAAAAAAAAAAAGCGTCGTATAATCCGTAGCTTCGTATAGTCCGCACCTTTTTTTTTTTCAAAAAATGTTTCGCTTGATTAACGCGCATTTCTTATCAGCCGAGACGGATTTCTTATCGGAGCTGTGTCACATAAGTCATCGATGGGTCCCGCAGTAGACGACGTTTCATTGGCGCCTTTTGGTTTGCTCCCGGTGGCTTGCGACAGCAAGGGAACCTAAAACGCAGCTGGTTACCTTCTTGACGTTCGTAATTAGATTCGCCATGTCTAAACATAGTCATAGCTTTTTTTCTTATTTGCATTACGAAAGGATAAAACTTTTAAGATTTTAAAGTGATCTATAATAGAATACTAAAATGATTCAAAGTTCTTTGACCATGACGTCACGAAGAACGGATGAGAAACCTGTTTGTTGGCTGACGCTTTCGATTCAAATGAATGTATTTCTCCGCGCTACGAAGCGACGCTCCTAAAAGTGAAATTATTTTTACAACTTAAAGGAGATTATGGTTAAAGAAACAAGCTTAAAAATGCGTGAATGTCACAAACTAATTTGATTTCTGAAGCGGAGGGTTTAATTACACCCGAAATTCGGACACCGCGCTAAGCACTATTTCTTTCGCTTCTCAGTTTATTTCGTCATTTTCAGCGGAGCGAGCGACGTATTATTTGCGCCTCTCTGTAATTGGACGATAACGCGATGAGAGTCGCCTGCTTAGCTCGGCGCTAAGAGCAGGGGGGGGGGGATGACATGCAAGGAGCAGGGTGTTGACCAGGAAGATTGAGCGTTGAGCTAGCTTTTCACAGAGACGGAATGCTTTCAGCGCCATCTGTTTATTATTTGATAAAATAAAACGTACTTTCGAAACTTCAATTAAAACTTTTCAGCTGAAATTTTTTTTATCAGATTATCCGCAGCTGCGTATAATACGCACCTCAGAATTTTTAAACTTTTTTAACACATAATCCGCGGATTATATACAGGAAAATACGGTAGTTGCAATTCTTAACATTCTTGCATTTTCTTCAATATAAGCAATCAGGTGGTACAGATTTTTAGAACTTGAAAAGCCCAACTACTAGAACCATTAGAAACTTGATTCCCATATGTGAGAGGTCAGCAAGGCAATCAACCCTCTCTCTCTTTCAAGAATTTCACTACCAAAAGCTCCAAATAATTTAATTTTTCCGTTTTTAAGATTGAAAAATATCCATTGGCCACGTGGTGAGTGCAAAAATTAAGAAATGGTGGTTAAAAAAAAAAAATCGTATTTATTTTGAAAAATACGTTTGTATTTTTGTTCAAAATGATTTGTAGAGTGCACTACTCCAAAAATAAGAAGAAATATCGTAACCAGAAAGTCGATGCAAAAAGATTGCGAATAATCACAAGAAAAACCCTAAAACTACGCTTTACACGTGTAATCGAAAAAAAAAACACACACACAAAAATATGCCAAAATTGCAAAGCATTTTACAAATAAAAGTTAAAGAAGTAGGATTTTTACATTCAAGTAGGAAACATAGGCTTTGAGCAATAAAATATTAAAAAATATGTAGCATTTTTCAAAATGGCGTTTTTTTTTTTTTTTTCATGTTGTGGTTGTTACTATAACAATTATTAGGTTTTCTGAATCAGTGGCTTAGTAAGCTATAAAAGTCTGCTGTCCACTGATTAGTAATTGCAAATTAAAATTTCTTTACAAAGTCCCCCCACCCCCCTTTTCCCTACAAAGTCTTAAAATCCTTCTTCAAACGAATTTTGGAACGTTTTTATTTAGTGTAAACCTTGTCAGGAGAACTTTGTTTTACTTTTTTTTTACCCCTCTGAGCTAAAAAAAACTTTTTCATTTTTCAACACAAAAAAATAAAATGCACTCGCGGGCCGCACATCGCTGCGCAATGGGCCGCAGGTTGTGCACCCCTAATGAAATGAATAAGCATAACTTCAGCCACAGAGCTAGGTTTCCGCTGACTATGCTAACTAAATGTATATTGCCGTGCTCGTACGGTGCCGTGCACATAGTAGAATCTGTAATTGAGCTCAAATTGAGATATTGCATTTTAAAGAGCTGCGCCTCCATATATTATTTTGTTGTGATGACTTTTTATTCAGCAGATTTAAAAAAAAAAGTTTCCAATCACAAATGACTACAAAACATTTTATTGATAACACATACGAAACAGAGAGCAACCTCTGGTTAATTACTCTGGTTTTGTTGAAAAGTAGGGGTACGACTATTGTGCTTAGCAAGGCAGTGCAGTAAGTTGAAACTTCAGTTTAAATTTTGTTCAGGTTTAGAAACGCATTACTCAGTTTATAGTTTTCTATTAGAAAGGTTTAAAAAAAAAAGTCATTCAATTTTATTTGGATTTAGATTGGGTGGGGAAAAACCAGAACTCAATAGTTTTCATTTTTAGATAGTGAGGTTATATTGCAAGGGAGAAAAATCATTCTGATTTTTCTTTCAAACACTATTATTGATGTTTGAAAGTATCTACTTATTATTTTAAATTTTAAAGGCAGTCTAAAATAGAAAATTTAATTGTAAGGGTTAGACACACTTTATCCAATGTTAACAGTGAAATGACAATATGATTAATTTGTGGGGTTTGACCAAGAAAGCTTTGAGTCATAAAACAGAAAGGCTATTTTTTTCCTATTAAAATCTGCCTAATTATGCGTATTTCTGTCATCAGAAAAAATAATATGTGTTGATTGCATATATTTTTAATGATTAATCTTTTAAATGGTCCAAGAAAAACAAAACTATTAAAAAACGCTTTTTTTAATTGTAAAAAAGTCAATTTTTCATTTTTTTTCCATTTTTCTGGAAAAAAAACGGTTTTTTCCATCGCTTCAAAATTTTCGGAAATTTTATATCTCTGTTCACAACTCTACCTAAAAGAAGTAGATCATGCACGTAAAATTGTGTTCATTTTAGCTGTTTATTAACTATTTAATCCACCTATCCCCATTATTTACGAATTTCGAAATCGATATGCATCCGTTTCTACAAATTTCGTTAATTTGAATTTACTATGTACTTTCACAGCTTGGACACCGATAACTTTATTCTCACAATTTGTTTGAACCTTGCTTAGTTTTCTGTTGTATGTAGAGAGAGGACTTCTAGACTCATCATTTAATTAAGTCCATTCAAAAAGTCAACCCTGCTGCATCTGCATTGATTCAAACTGTTCTAAAAGTTTGCACTGGCTCATTCCACGTCAAATCGCCTAATTTAAATAGTCGGCCATGCCGTCATGTCTCGGATTTTGTTCAATATTTTTTTACGGATAGATCAGCGGCGGATCCAGACTATGGATTTGGGAGGGGAACTTTTGTAGAAACTGTTTAATGGGGGGGGGGGGGGGTATATTAAATGAACTCTCAAAAATATTTAAACATTAAGTTCTCTCTTTTTGCAGCGCGTTTTTTAATGAAGAATTAAATGCAACACAAATTTTATTCGTCACAAATTCTCAGATAATTTCAATCCCCGTTTGTTTATTGTTGAACTTTTTAATTAGAAAAAAAACATTAGCAGAAACTATGAAATATAAAGAGCAATTCAACAAAAAATAAATACAAATGTGATTAAGCAAGTTTGTGGCCACAAACACTTAGTAAAAAAAGGCCTGAAACAAACAAAACAAAAAATAGCACCTGGGATTGTAAAATTAAAATCAGGAATTTTCAAAAAAATATATATGTAACAGCACATTTTCCTTCTTTTTTGTATGTTTTGAAAATTTTTCACATGGTTTTCTTTTCGAGCATTGCTGTGGAAATATTTTCATTTACGCAAAACTTATTTGATATCAGTAATTTTTATATATCAATGAAAAAAAAATTAAATAAATTATTTCTTTCATCAACATTTTTTTTAAATTATGTTTTAAATGAGTTGTTCATTTCGAAACATTGTTAAGTTTGTAGTTATCATCGTCATTCTTCGTTCTGTTAATCTCGGAACAACTTGCTCAACCCGCGGAACAACTTGCCCCCACGTCGGGGTAAGTTGTTCCTTTTCGGGTTTATTTACCATGGAATTAATTATTAAAAATCTTACGAAATAAAAGTAAAAAAAAAACCAGCTTTTGTATCAAAGGGACAAAGAAAAACCTTGGAATATTAATTTTAGAATCTTGTTTTCCGAACAAATTTTAAGCATGAGTAAAACACGGAACTTTTGGCTCCGCTCTCCCCTGCTTTCATTTATTTTTTCTGTAAGTAATTAATGTAGAACAAATTGAATGAAAGAACTAAGACTACCATGAGGAAAAGAAGATAGCTGCAGAACAGTTCTCATCAGCAAAAAAAAAAAAAAAAATCTTGAAAATAAAACGTAGCTATCACAAATTAATCTGCTATAGTTGTGGTGGTATTGTACAGTACAGAATAAGCACACTAAACATGAAACACAGGGTTACCAACTCTTAAAAATGCACATCCCCCATAAACTCAACTCCAAAAACCCTGAAATGCGATTGCATAATAATGACGTCATAAATCAAAAACTTTGGTTGCCACTTAAAATTTTTGGTAGCCAAATCTCAAATATAAAAACAAAAGGAATCTGAAAAACAAAATTTATTTTTCTCTGTTCTGAAAATTTATGCACCTTGGCATTTGAGGGGGGGGGGGAACGTTCCCCCAGTTCCCCTCCCGTGGATCCGCGCCTGGGATAGATACCTATGAGATAAACTCAAATTAATTTTTTTAGATTTTTTGAATAAAAATTTAGGGTTGTAGAATTTTTTGAAATTTTGATTTTTTCAGAATTTTTGCTTTTTTATTTTTGGTATGCATTTTGAAAAAGCTCTATAACTTCCTCATTTTTCATTCAATTAAGCCAGTTTATGTATCATTTTAAAGCTAATTATTTTCTCCTTCAATATTAGTGACAAAAATGAGATTCTGAAAAATAGAATTTTGCCAATGGTCGTCTGAAGTCAGATTTTGTGTTTTTTCAATTGGTATGTTCAATAGGTCATATCTCCGGAGTACCAACTAAGAACTGCCCAATTTTTTTTTTCAGTGATGACCACATCATATACTTTTTATGTATAAAAAATTGGAAGGGTGTTTTTTGTTGTTTTGGAATAAAAAATTCAAGTGTGTTTTTTCAATTGGTATGATCAATAGGTCATATCTCTGGACTACCAACCAAGAAATGCACGACACTTTTTTTCTGTTATGACAACATCATACCCTTTTTATGTATAAAAAATTAGGAGGGTGCTTTTTGTAGTTTTGGAATAAAAAAATCAAACGTGTTTTTTCAGTTGGTATGATCAATAGGTCATATCTCCGGATTACCAGTTAACAACTGCGCCATTTTTTTTTCATAATGAAAACATCATAATGTTTTTATGATCAAGAAATTAAAAGGAAGTTTTCTTGTTATTTTGAAATAAAAATCTTACATGTTTTTTTCAAAAAACTTTACTTTAAAATCAACTTTTGAAACTTAAATTTGAGATTCATTCAGCATCATACTTCACAAGCAGATGAAAATGTATCCTATTTATTACATTCAAATACTTAATGGTAGTTTTATATTGTTCTATTGCTTGCATGCTTTGGTAGTGAAAAGTCGCTGCATAATTATTTTACTCTTCAGTAATTATTTGCTAGCCACTCCATCAACCGATAGGAATTACGATAAAGTAAACTGAAATGTCTTTAAATATACTTTCATTCATAGTTTGACAAAAAAAGACTCGTGAGCTCTTGGTGGTTGGAAAAATTTTATATTTGGTTTCCATTATTCTGAAATCTACGCAACATTTTATAATTTGTTATCAAATGAAAGCATAAAAATTTCATGAATAACAATCTTTATTTCTACGATGTTCCGACAGTGGCAACAAAAGGTTTTTCAAACACAGAAACCTTCTTCACTAATATACCCTTTGTGTCTAATGGCTTGAAGAAGTAATCCTCTCTGCTGCCTACTATTATTAAGGCTCTTTCATATCTTTGCTTTAAAAAATCTTCACTTGCAACCACTTCCACTGCTGTAACGAAAAACATCTGTATCCCCTTTATGTTTTGAGAGGCAAATTGAAATAGATCATGTGCATTTAAAATCTGTCCTTCGACAGTTCTTTGAAGACTTGCCCTTATTGCAAGCCGTTTTATTGTGCCCCCTACTCCATCGCATGCATTCTTGCCATGACTCATGGCAAAGAAATGCCATTCAGCTGCCATGTCGTGGTCTTCCTTGTGATAGCATAGTTTTTTTTTTTTTAATTTTACAAAGTTTTTAAACTTATCGAAAACTTGATTTTTAAAGAAATTTGTTTCAAAAATTCAATATTTTTTTTTAAATTTCAGAACAACAAAAAACAGTCTTCTAATATCTTGATCATAAAAACATTATGATGTTTTCATTTTAGAAAAAAAATGGCGCAGTTGTTAACTGGTAATCCGGAGATATGACCTATTGATCATACCAACTGAAAAAACACGTTTGATTTTTTTATTCCAAAACTACAAAAAGCATCCTTCTAATTTTTTATACATAAAAAGGGTATGATGTTGTCATAACAGAAAAAAAGTGTCGTGCATTTCTTGGTTGGTAGTCCGGAGATATGACCTATTGATCATACCAACTGAAAAAACACACTTGAATTTTTTATTCCAAAACAACAAAAAACACCCTTCCAATTTTTTATACATAAAAAGTATATGATGTGGTCATCACTGAAAAAAAAAAATTGGGCAGTTCTTAGTTGGTACTCCGGAGATATGACCTATTGAACATACCAATTGAAAAAACACAAAATCTGACTTCAGACGACCATTGGCAAAATTCTATTTTTCAGAATCTCATTTTTGTCACTAATATTGAAGGAAAAAATAATTAGCTTTAAAATGATACGTAAACTGGCTTAATTGAATGAAAAATGAGGAAGTTATAGAGCTTTTTCAAAATGCATACCAAAAATAAAAAAGCAAAAATTCTGAAAAAATCAAAATTTCAAAAAATTCTACAACCCTAAATTTTTATTCAAAAAATCTAAAAAAATTAATTTGAGTTTATCTCATAGGTATCTATCCGTAAAAAAATATTGAACAAAATCTGAGACATGACGGCACATAGCCTTAGGCGATTTGACGTGGAACAACCCCACTAAGTTTTATCAGGCTTTATCTTTTGTTAATAGAGATTTTAAATAATTAAATTGATCTAAAATGTTGATAACAATGTTTGGCGTACATTACAATCCAGAAATCAGAGAATATAACAAATCTAGTAAACTTACTACAATTCACATGAATTTATGACATTCGTCTAATTCAAAAATTTATTTTCTGCATTTTCATTACGTCTTTAAAGTTTTCATTATGATGTCAATTATTATAATTATTAATTATTCCAAGAGTTCTCAATTTTTTTCACTCAATTAAGTTTGCATGCTTAAAATTGCAGCTTCAGCTTGATTTAATATTCAGAAATGTTTATACTACTTAAAAAAAAAAACAATATTCTTGGAGGGGGAGGGGAGTGAAAAGGTTTAAAAGCAAGTACAGTCGACGCTCGATATAACGACCGTCTCCGTCCTACAGAAAACGGTCTTTATAACGAGTGGTCGCTATAAGAGGTAGAACATGGAGTATATTGGGATACAGTTGGGGGTTTTCTCACTGGTCGTTATATTAGGATGGTCTTTATAACATGTGGTCATTATAACGAGCGTCGACTGTATATGGGTTTTGATAATAAAACAGTAGATCTTTTTTGTACAATACTCATTTCAAATCTAAAAAACATTACAGGTTAGAAGAACTTGATGCATGGGAAACTTGTTTGGTAATTAAGAAAGTGACAAATATATTAATAAACAATATAAAGCTTTAAAAAAGTAAAGTAAGAATGCACTATGAACAGTTTGTAGAACTTGTGAAGCTATTACAGTACTTTAATAAATATAAAAATCATTTGACAAGTTGACTGGCATTGTAAAATCAATGTTTGGCTTCTGTCACCTTTTTGTTAGGAATTGCTGATGGCTAGAGGCAGTAAAATATTATCATAAATCACACTAAAAATGTATTAATTGTACATTAACTTTTTTTTTTTTTTTTTGACCTGAAGCGTTCTGCTCTTATTATAATAAATCTCATAGGCCAGAACATATGTAAAATTTTTTTGGGTTCTATTTTTATTATAAATTCTTTAATTTTATTTGTTTTGCACGTGTACTCTGTATAGTATTTCTTCATATATATATATATATATATATATATATATATATATATATATATATATATATATATATATATATATATATATATATATATATATATATATTTTTTTTTTTTTTTTTTTTTTTTTTTTTTTTTACATTCTGAAAATATGCATAAAGTTTTAACTAAAATTATTCCCTTTATAAACATTTTTAGCTTGACATTTCAATATTTTCCTCCTTCTGATGTATATGGATTTTCATCTGTGGATTTGAAGTCTGGAGGCGAAAACATGGTATGAGTAATTTTATTATTTCTCTTCATTAAAATTAAGGATGCCATCAGAAAAACCAACTTTTAAAATCTCGAGCAGGTTACCACAGCGTAATACATAGGTACATATATATGTATATGCAAGTATCATCCACAAATAAACGTAAAGGGGGGGGGTAATTGGCTTAGAAATGCCTCAAGACAGCGATAGACATAGTTAATTATATAATAAAAACAAACTAATCAAAATAATGAAAGAATTAGACAAATTCTTAATTAAAAGGTTCCATCCATGCAAAAGCAAGCATACTGTGTTTGTTTAGAATAGGCTAAAGTATCATTGTTTAGCATTGTTCAAAGACGTTTTTGTTCAAGAATTGGTGAAGAGCAAGTGAGCGGTCTGTGAACCAGTTTCAGGATGATAGTCATGGCCAAATTGGTGTGAAATTTTATTAAAGACAAAGTTTTGTTCATACCTCCTTTTCTAAATGATTAGCTCCTGCTAGTTCAAGAGAAAGAGAAGCAATGCCCTGGTACTGCAGATAACTGTAATGTTCCAATTATTAATGTAAGCTCAATCACAAGTGAGGCAAGAACTGGAAACGTTACATTGTTTGAAGTATTTTTTATAAAACATAAAATTATTTGAAGCAAGATGAAAAGACCACACCAAAAGCCCATAGATACTCAAAGTAGTTAAACTAATAAGTATATAATATAACAATATGTATTAACACAATAAACAATAAAAGCAAATACGAAATTGTTGGAGACAAAATTAAAAGAAGTAAATTTAGAAAAGTTGAATCCAGAGCTCATCAGCCGTGTGGTCAAAAGACCAAAAAATTTAAATACAGACTGAAAAGAGGATGTTTAAGTTCAAAATATGCAATCTACAGACCTGCATTGGGCTAACAGCACCAAATGCCTGACTGCAAATAGTATATAAGAACAAAAACCTAAAACTGAAAGCCAAGGTTTCGCCTTGACTAATGGGGATGAAATTTCCAAAAATTAATCTCTCACAGGACGTCCTGCTGAAAGCAAGTATAAGAGATCTCACCTGGAAACCCAAGCAACAAAACCAAAATAGAATCCAGCAAATCTTTGAAGCATTCTATTTGTCAAACGTAAAATGATGTACAAAAAATATAAAAGTGTAAAAAGCCGTGTCCTAAAAGAGTAGATTGTATGTCATTTCCAATCTCTGTCGCAGGTGCTCAAATGGTATCTGCGTCTGCAATCCTTAAGCCGGTTTCTCGCAGTAGTATCATACGTTTGAACAGTTAAACAGTTACATAAAAACAAGATTATTATTAAAAGTTATACTTGAGCAAACATTTTTAATGAGATTTTTTGGAAAGTTATCTAGCAATTTATTTTTAAAAAGTGAAAATTCTAAACTAAAAGCAGTTTCAGTGTTACAAAACTTGCGAGACAATGATGCCACTAAAAATTATCTACTAAGGCTTATCTTGTAAGCTATTAACTTTAAATTGGAATTCACGTCTTTTATCATAAATCCTAGTACATGGTGCGGCCGAGAAACTTGTTGATTTGAAAAGTCAATAAAAGAAAAAGTACTTCATGTATCAATTTATTTCTTTTTAGAAGATATTGTATACATACTAAATTTTTATTTTAACTAGATTTAAAAATTGAAACAGGCAAATGACGACCCCCTTTAATGATGCACTGATCTGCTCAAGATTTGAAGTTTTGTTCCACTCTTTCGAGCATATCGACTGGGATGTTGGCGATAGCTAGTCAAACGTTGTTCTTCAGGTGTTGCAGGGTCCAGGGCTTGTCTTTGTAAACGATTGATTTGAGATATCCCCATAAAAGAGAGTCAAATCAAGAGAGCGCGCCAGCCACGGTACGTCCCCTCAAGGAGAAGATGCGCTTGTGGAAGTTGAACCACAGTTTGTAGGGATGAAACTGGAATTTGTTGTGAAGAATTCGTCTCAGTGTGTAATCAGAAATCCCCAGAGCAACAGAGTGTTTACCCGTGGAAAAACGAGAGCAAAAACAACTCCCTCGCCTTCTCTTAAAATTTGCATCTTCAATAATTTCTTTAAAAATGGTAATTCATGCTTCCAACAAATTAATGGTATTGCAGTGGGAGATAATTTTAGCTCTACACTTGCTAACTTTTTCTTCTTTTTTATGAAAGGAAATTTTCGATTGAAGGTTGTTGCTTTTCTTTGACTAGTTCAGTTTTGGTGATGGTTTTTAATTCTTTTTCTAAGACTTGACAGTCGATTTAAAAAACTATGCTTGGAATGCAACTTTTTTAAATCTGTTTTTGAAATGCAAATTTTATTTCATCTCATAAAATTTGTAGTTTAGGGTAATAAACAACTGTTAAATGATAATTTTTATTGACTTCTGTTATGGTTATTCAAAAAAGCATGCAAGCAAAGATTATAATAGATGCAATAGATTATAATAGACACACTTTATCCAATGTTAACAGTGAAATGACGATATGATTCATTTGTGGGGTTTGACCAAGAAAGCTTTGAGTCATAAAACAGAAAGGCTATTTTTTCCTATTAAAATCTATGCGTATTTCTGTCGTCAGAAAAAATGTGTTGATTGCATATATTTTTAATGATTAATCTTTTAAATGGTCCAAGAAAAACAAAACTGCCAGCTCACTTTTGCCATCCAGAGACTGCTCGTAAGATGATTTCTGCCTCCAGCAATCTCTGGATGGCATAACCAAGCTGGCGGTGCATTGCACCTAGATTTGCCTTATGCCTGACTTAGGAGCGGTTTCTTACTGTTAAATACCATAAAGGATGTTCTTTGTTATTTCAATTTTTTAATCATTAAGTAATGTAATGACATAACTGCTGAATTTAAATTTTCTCTTCAGTTAGATCCCGTGTTCATGTTATAGATATCACTTTATATATATATATATATATATATATATATATATATAAATAATTTAAGTTTATATTTGAGAACAATTTGACAGTAACAGACGTATCAGTTTTTCACAAGACAGCTTACAAAGACTAGAAGCAAGTTAAATCCTTGGTTTATTTCTTGAACTTTATGAAGAACATAGTCTTTACTTCTATAGAATGCAGTTAAATTTTGAATATTTCCAGGAGAAATATGCAACTAAAATTGTTTATTCCATATCAGACGTATTTTGTAAGATACATCCGTTATGGAGCCAAAAAGCCATCATATTATTCTGTTTCTGGAAATCTTCAGAATTTAACTGTATTTTATAGAAGAAGAGTCCATGTTTTTCATAAAATTCATGCAACGAAACCAGGATCTAACATAATCGGAGTCTTTGCAGGCTGTTTTGTGTAGTAATTGATGCTCTCATTAAAATAGAATTGTCCCTTAGTTTGTTTTTGTTTTGTTTTTTTCATTGCTTTGACAAAATTTTACATGAAGTTAAGAAAAGTGTTAGAGATAAAATTGTCTTTGTATAAAATTATATTAACAGTTGGCTTTCAATTTTTCAGGAAGTAACATTAGATAATGTTGAAGAGTATGTGGAACTAATGACAGATTTTTGTCTTCATACTGGTATACGTAAGCAAATGGAAGCCTTTAAAGGTATGTTATTCTGATTCATAAATCAATATTAATTCAATCATAAACTTCATACCTGGTAAATCTCTTCGAAATACAATTACAATAATCCTCACACTTGTAATGTTGTAGATTTTCCAAAATAAAATCTGTCTCCTCCCCCAAATAACTAAATGTCACTGTAGGCCCAGAACATTGCAAACACATTATTCAAGTATAACAAATAGAAATGTTGAATACACTCTACAGACTGTCTGTGTCTTCCTGATTAATATCTGGTGTCTAAGTTGAATACTGTGAAACTTCTTTGGAGCCATCTCTCTCCATTCTTGAAAACAGTGGTCTTTAATGAAGGTTGATTGCTCTTAAAGGTTGTTTTCAAACTTACCAAAGACAATAATAGCACCAATAAAAATGCATTTTGAATGGAGGAATTGAAAATTTTCTTTTCAAAACTTTAATGAAAATTCTGATTCTGACATTTTTTTTTTAATGTTGAAACTTAATTTGTTTTAAAATATCCAAAGAGATATATTCTCCGTTTCAGATTTTTTGATTTTTGGAAGAAATAAAAACTTCGTTTCTTGTTAATCTTTTCTTTAAATTAATTACATAGGCTTGCAAAATTAAATATCTTGAAAAATACAGAATAAGTTTTTGATGATCTTTATACAATTTGCTGTGCTGATTTCGAAAATGATCTCCATTTTTCTCTATCGCGTCAAGATTTTTAGTAAAATGGGTTTTTATTTTTGTTAAAATCTTCCATCAAAAAGTATTCTCTAAAACAATTTATGTGGCAAAAGTAGGGTTTTTTTTTTCATTCAAATGTATGAAAAATATCCTATTCTTGGTGACACATATTGCTTTTTCAGCAACCAATTACGTTTTATAACAGAGTTTCCCAAAGTGTGGTCCACGAGCTTGTGCCAGGGGTTCCTCGGTGCTAGCCTACTAAAACGAGAAAAATAATTGCAATTGAGGGACAAATAACTATATTTTTACTCAAGGACAAAATCACTTTTACATGGAATAAAAAAGTTCTTGTTTATATACACCCAGAACGAAGCAAACTCCACAGAACCCTGGAATTTAACATATATTTGACATCTAATTGAATTTTGATAAGATTTTTTTACTTTCATAGTTAAAAATAATAGTGTTAAGTAATGAAAACTAGACAAGATGTCTGAAAAATATACAGAACAATAAATTTAGAAGAAAAAAATGAAAAAAACATAAAAATATATTAGAGGGGAAAAAAATAACGATTAGAGTATCAAATCAAGTTTTTTGGGGGGCAGGGGCACACACAAAGTTGGTAATTATTAGGAAAGGATCCGTGGAGGTTTGAACTGCGTTAACCTCTGTTTTATATGTTTAAATGGAAGCAAAAGGATCAAAAATACTGAATTTAACTCATTCAAATAGGTATATGATATCTCAGAAAAAAAAATTTCGAGAAAAAAAGAAAAGCGTTTGGGAGTGCAGAATATTACTGCAGATTACCTACTAAATTTCATCCAAATTGGAAATGGTACAGCACTAAAACTTCTGAAAATTTGTTATTTTTGTATGGAATGGCCGTGTAGCGAGATTGCACAAATCTCCTCTGGCAGAGCAAAAAAACTCGAAGTTCTCTATTGTTTAAGCTTTTTACATTAAAATATGCTGCAGATGCTATAATGAAATCACCAACGAACTATATACAACGAAAATATGTCGACAAATTTTATGAAATTTTCATGCAGTACCATTTTTGATTTTGATGAAATTTAGTTGGCAAGCTGTATAAAGATCCTCTACTCCCAATTTTTTTTTCCTTGAAAAAAAATTTCCTTCCTTCGACATAGCCATTTTTTTGCTCATTGGTCAGTAAAATTTGGCATTCTTAATTTTTTTTTTTTTTTTCCCCAGTTAGATCAGTAAAAGTAATTGATTGCTGAAAAATCAATATGTATCACCAAGAATAGGATATTTTCTATATATTTAAAGGAAAGGAACTCCACTTTTGCTTGATAAATTTTTTTAGAGAATACATTTTGAGATGAAAGATTTCAGCAAAAATAAAAATCAATTTTGCAGAAAATCTTAACGTGATAGAATTTTTTCATTATTTTTCCTGAAATCAGCACCATAAAGCACATGAAATTCAGCCACTATTTCTCTTGAATTTTTTTCATTGTAGGCCAGTGTTATTGTCTCCATCATAGGTGCAATCAGTACCATATTAAGACAAATTTCAAATCCAAAGAATAATTTCTCCTGGATATTAATATCGAAAATCTTTGAATACTCACCTTTGCTGGCAATGAGCCATTATTAAGTTATCTATTTAGTAATACATATTTATTGTTTCTGCACATTATTAGCCGGATTCAACCTTGCTTTCCCAATGGAAAAACTTGGAGCATTTAGTCCAGAAGAAGTAAGATTAATGCTTTGTGGTGACCAAAGCCCATCTTGGACCAAAGAAGATATTTTAGCATATACTGAACCAAAACTAGGCTTCACCCGTGATAGGTAAGATTCTTCTAAATAGCTTCTTTGATACCTTGCTAGAAGTTTTTATTATTGTACCCAAAATCATATGAAAATTATTCAATTAGCTGTTGAATATCTAGAGTGATGTGATAGGAGAATTTATTTTTTTCAAAAGTTTAAGTTAAGTATGAGAAATTGCTCATATACTGATATTTTCCTAAGACGTAAATAATTAATAAATTTTATTTTTTGAGAGTATTTCTTTAGTAACATTGAGATAAAGCTACAAATAATTTCCCCTAAGCCTGAGTCTAGGCAGTATTATATGCAAGCACCAAACAGCTCTGTGCTTGAAAAGTAAAAGATAAATCAACATTTTATGGAACAAAATTTGCATATGTTTCAGGGTTACAAGGAAGCCCTTTTTAATGCAAAGAAGTGTGAGCTGTAAGATGAAAAGTCATGCAAAAAATGCCTTTTCTCAGACTATGCAAATTTTGTGCCACAAAAAGTTGTTTAATCTTATTTTACCAAATAGCTCATTACATGATTAATTAAAGATAGAGACTACAGTTTGACTCATTATCTGGAATAGAGTCTGGAATAGCCATAACAGAGCTGAAAGGCAGTGAATCTCTCTCATATATGTTGAGATACTTTTACTTTGGGGAGAGAAATTGCATCATGTCTGTGAACATCTTGCTGGTGTGCTGAATAAGTTTATCTAAGGGTAGTGTGGGCATAATATTTGCTTATATGAAAGATTTACTGTCTCCAGCTCTGTTATGGCTATTCCGAACTGATGAGCCCTAATATTAGTGAAACTGTAACAAGCTATTTGTGTTTGTGTATAAATTGAAAAAAAAAAATAGTTTATCAATAATCCATTTACGGTATGATATTACCTGAAGAGATATAATTTCAAAAAATATACAAAATTTTCAAACGTTGTATTTTAAATTTACTTTTCAGAATACAAAATGTGTTTATAAAAAAATCAGCTCCAATTGGTTTATCAAAAAAAGTTTTATGTTTATTTCATTTCACTGTAAACATACTATGCAATTTTATATTTTTATTTATTAACAAATCTTTTTTATCCCTTAGTCGTGGATTTCTGAATTTTGTCAATGTGTTGGTGAAAATGGACGGAAGAGAAAGGAAGTTATTTTTGCAATTTGCAACTGGATGTTCATCATTACCTCCTGGTGGTTTAGCCAATTTACATCCAAGATTAACAGTTGTACGAAAAGTTGATGCTTCTGATGGTAGTTACCCTTCTGTCAATACTTGTGCCCATTACTTGAAATTGCCTGATTATTCTTCTGAAGAAATAATGAGAGAAAGATTGCTAGCAGCCACACGTGAGAAAGGTTTTCATCTCAATTGATTCAGTCATATTTAGTTTGAATGATCATCAGCTAATTGTTACTCCTTAAATCAGGAACTATATTTACATGTGTAAAACATTTCTATGAGCCATTGCTTGAAAATCCTGATTCTCAAGGATTACAATTTGACTGAAAATATCGCACTAATGAAAGTGCTTCCCTAGTCCTCCAAAAAGAAAAAAAAAAAAAAACCTTGTCATGAGAGCTTCCTTCAGTGAGATAAGTACATTAAGAACTACTTCGGTATTGATCGTGCTTTTACCAAATAAAAAGGGATATGAACTGCCTTTCACAAGTGGTGCCTCATGATGCAAAACAACTTCAAAGTTGACTGCCTCAAAGAGTGTAAATAATCTTCTAAAATGTGATATGTGATAACTGCTTGTAAATTAGATAAGGGTTCCAGTCACATAGTTATTAAAGTTAGCAAATTTTTGAAAAATGCTTTTATTTAATTGTTATAGCAATTTTCAATTGAAATGTATAAAAAGTTTTATTGAAATCACCTATTATCATTTGCGTTCTGCTGTTGAAGTTTTGTCCATTCCATGTGTTAAAGTATAAAAGCTAAAGTGCTAAAAAATCTTATTATTAAATCTATTTTATTTGAGTTTGTCAGCTAAAGTGCTAAAAAAATCTTATTATTAAATCTATTTTATTTGAGTTTGCCAGCTGAAGTGATAAAAAAATCTTATTAAATCTATTTTATTTGAGTTTGTCAGCTAAAGTGCTAAAAAAAATCTTATTATTAAATCTATTTTATTTGAGTTTGTCAGCTAAAGTGCTAAAAAAAATCTTATTATTAAATCTATTTTATTTGAGTTTGTCAGCTAAAGTGCTAAAATAATCTTATTATTAAATCTATTTTATTTGAGTTTGTCAGCTAAAGTGCTAAAAAAATCTTATTATTAAATCTATTTTATTTGAGTTTGTCAGCTAAAGTGCTAAAAAAAAATCTTATTATTAAATCTATTTTATTTGAGTTTGTCAGCTGAAGTGCTAAAAAAATCTTATTATTAAATCTATTTTATTTGAGTTTGCCAGCTGAAGTGATAAAAAAATCTTATTATTAAATCTATTTTATTTGAGTTTGTCAGCTAAAGTGCTAAAAAAAATCTTATTATTAAATCTATTTTATTTGAGTTTGTCAGCTAAAGTGCTAAAAAAACCTTATTATTAAATCTATTTTATTTGAGTTTGTCAGCTAAAGTGCTAAAAAAATCTTATTATTAAATCTATTTTATTTGAGTTTGTCAGCTGAAGTGCTAAAAAAATCTTATTATTAAATCTATTTTATTTGAGTTTGTCAGCTAAAGTGCTAAAAAAATCTTATTATTAAATCTTTTTTATTTGAGTATATATACAAGAAATTTACATATTAATATGTATTATTGTTTTTCATAATTTGTTGAAAAATCTTATGTTCCAAGGGTAAAGAAAAGTGCAATCATGTCCGTAATTTATATATGTTAAATCTACTGAAATTATAAAAAAATATAAAAAGATCATGAATATATTGTTAATCTTGTGATTAAAATTTCTATCTTCATTACTTATTAAGAATAAATGCATTTGGTCGTATGCAAATATTGTTCTCAGTGTGTTTTTTTCCTAGTATTTGTAGCAATACACTATTACCAATTTTCCAAAGTATGCTCAATTAAAATTTTCTAATTGCATGAATTTGAAGCAAACAAAATAAAATTATATTTTTTATTCTTTATTATCATGGTTATTAGGCAAAATCAAAAACTGGAGAGAGTCACAGAAAACCACATTCAATACAATCCAAAGTTTCAATAGTCATGTCTGCACCTGAACTCAAAATGAGAAACTTATTTAAAGTTATTTTGTTTCTATATATTTGGTTTCACATTTTCAGAATTTTTTACAACTATTTTCAATTTACCAATGATCGTAAAAGCTTGTGTACAAGTAAAGTTTGTTATAAAGACATTTGAATTTTGATTAAAAGTGCAGATATAACTTTTG
This sequence comes from Uloborus plumipes, assembly GCA_038373865.1. Taxonomy (NCBI): domain Eukaryota; kingdom Metazoa; phylum Arthropoda; class Arachnida; order Araneae; family Uloboridae; genus Uloborus; species Uloborus plumipes. The sequence continues at coordinate 46,685 of JAXGGA010001672.1, forward strand.
TACTCAGCAAGGCAGTGTGACGAAACACAACTTCAGTTGATTTGTCACTGTCCTAAAGGTATGAAATACTGTATTGTTGAATTGAAAATACAAATTTTAAGTTAGTAGCCTATTGGTTTTTTAACCACCTCTTTGTTATTTCTAGTAGCCACCTTACCTGGGACTTTTTTTTAAATGAAAACGATAAGACAATCTTAATTCAAAACATTACTTAAAAATAGTATTTTTCAATTATGCATGTATCTGACCAACAGAGTACCACGTTATAATGGACAGTTTTTTTTTAAGTGTCATAGAAATGAAGAATTCTATGCAATGTCACAGGATAAAAATTTGCAGTGTGACATTTGTTCAAATTTAAACTTAATAAAAGGATAAAAAGAGTTTGAAATATCAAAAAATTCCGACTCCAATTCTTCTCGTCAAAGATTTATTAATTGTTTTCCCTATCTAATGTGTGTGTGAAGAACTAGATCTTAGAATGTCAGAAAGTTAGAGATTTAATAAGATTTTTGCTTCACTAGACTTCCTTGTACTTAAAATACATGGGAAAATATCATGCAAATTTTATGTAGCAAAATTCCTGTGCATAAACAACGATGAATACATGGGAAGATTTTATAGGAGGGTCTCCAAAATCTGGAGATTTCAAGAAACTAAAGAAGAGGCAGCATTCCTCTCAGAATATATTATGGACAAAATTAAGCCAAGCCACAACTGCTCGTTTTAAGAGCAAGATAATTTTTGTAGATAACATGAGTCACTTGAATTTATATTAAATCTTTGCTTTTCAATTCATATGTATTTTCTAAAAATTAATTCTAATCTTTCATAAGTTCAAAATTATTCTTTATCTTTGACAAATCATGTTTCCTGCATAGAAAATAAACCTTTATTTGTGACAGTAACTATCTGCTCTTGTTCTTCCCCTTTAACATTACGTATTTATGTTAGACCTACTGCAGGATAAATTTTTACAAAATAAAAATTTTACATTTGTTCTGATTCACCCCTATCAGCGGGGTTGATTGGGACACCTCTAAAAACTTATATTAATAAAAATTTTTCAACGTATTTTGTTGTTGCGTGGTGTATTAAGTTTGAACCAAGACCAAAGTTTTCACCCAAAAATTCAAATAAAGATAAAATCTTTACATTACTTTTTCTATGATCAAAGCTGAAAAGTACCAATTCACCCCGTTTTAGGGTACACATCAGGGTTGCCAGACGTCCCGCATTTCAAGGGACAGTCCCGTTTTTTTTTAAATATTGTCCCGGGGAACTGTAATACGGGACAGCTAAAGCCCCGTATTCTGGCTAGATGCAGCATTTTACAAAACGAAACATTATTTTCAGAAAAAAATGAAGCAAAACAAAAAATGTGAAATAGAGTGATAAGAAAATTGATTGAATTATAATATTTTCCTCTTCTGAAGTAATGTTATTGTTCTATTCATTTATAGTACAAATTATTGTGACAATCATTTCAACAAACGTTCGCTGTAAAAGTGGTGTATCTCCTCGTAAATGATTTTACTATGTCTTATTATATAAAAAGCCCTTCTCAATTTTTCAGTTATGAAAAAAATATATGTGTTCAGCTACTATTAGTCACTAGATTTGTTTTGAATCAATCAATTTCAATCTTTTGAAATTTGCTTCGCTTCGCTTTCATACTAAAAGATTTAACTAAATGTTATTCCATTTAACAAATAAATATGCATTTTAAAAACATGAAGATAAATAATTTTTACAATGAGCGACAGAAATATAAATTACACTGAGCTTTATGGCAACCTAAAGATCATCTAGAAAGAATTATTGCAGCAGTAAAATCAAGTAGCAAATATAATTTTTAAAAGGAGGAATTTTCTGACATTATATAAGAATAATTATCATGTTATAATATTGACAAAACTAGTTTTTCCCCAAAAGATATTGAATTTTGATTTCTTTATTTGCTTTAGGTTAACTTCTTATAGTGAGTTCAAGTAGTAAGGTTTATTCTATATCCACACAACTGTAATCAAAATTTTTGTTTATGGCTCATTAAAATTATTTTGCATTCAAATTTGCCCATTGGTACGTCTAGCTGTTTGAAAAAGTGCATACTAAACATTAGTCATAAGTAGAAGCGACTATTGTATCTTTTACGCCAAGACAGTCTCGTCATTTAGGACATCAGTACGGGTGGTCAATGCCTCCCCCTCCCCCCTGGTTTTGGGAAATTAATGTATTTACATACAAGTAGACGTGGCTTTTACTTTTTTTTTGTATAATTTACATTGAAATGTAGTATAATTTACCTCCCCCCCCCCCGGCAAAATTGGAAATGACGGCCTGCTTCAGGAAAAAGGGGGTTCATTACAGGGAAATCTGAATTTTCACAATAATTAGTGATAAACCTTTTCGTACCAATATTCATGAAGAAAAATAACTATGCAATGGTAAAAAATGAAGTTTTTATTAATATGAATTGTGTATTTTTTTTCTTTATTTACATTTGTGAGAAACGTTTAATATTAACCCTACACTGCATGGTGTTGCCAATTGGCTACAAGGACAATTTGTCCTCCTTATGAATAGCAGAATATAGTCATAAGGCAATTCAATGCATAAAGAGCAAGTATTGGGTATATTTAAAGCAATTATCACCATTTATCCTCCATACATGGCAGCACTGGTCTGTTACATGCTCTTAAATGAATCCATATGGATAGCTTTTAAAATCACTCAAACTACCATGTTTTGAAATTATTTTTGCAATGAAATATTTTTTTTCGTTTTTTAAAAAAATAACATGAATAAAATAAACATTTATCTTTCGTTTACGATGCGTTTTACATCAAAATAATTATTTGGAAAAAATCTAGGACATAATACACGTCATTTGGCAACATTATGCAGTAAGCAACCAGAGAACACTTCGATTCATCTCTATAGTTCATAAAGTATGTGCTTTGTTTATGTTTTGCGCTAGCTTCTTTCTCTTTTTGGAAGGTATAATATAATCATGCGGACCCAAAAGTGGTACTTTCGGCTGTTCTACCGTTTATAAGACCTCGCAATTATCAATGCTTAGTTGATGTTCAACAGAGTGAACAAACAAAAAATCAATAGGGAAAAGCCTTTAAAACGTGTTCATTTTAGATTTCAGTTAGCACAAACGTTGTGCTTACATGGACAAGTAAAGTCATTAATAATTTTAAAATATAGTTTTGAAAAAAAAAACTAAAAAATACGCTTTTACATTGGAATGCGCTGTGATCATCACGGGTTTCCCTCTGATTTTCAAAACTACTGAATATCCGCACTTAAGTTTACATGTACTTATAATACATCAATATGCAATACAGTTTAGCCTTTAGTATTAAAAATAATATTAAATATATTACTTTTATATTTGCAAAGAACGTAAATTTTATCTTTTATTCAGAGTTACATACATACATATATACATATAAACAAACCCACATGTGAAATTAATAAAAGCGTATTAAAAAGAGACCATTAGCTACAGAGGAACTAGAGTTACAAACCAAAAAAAAAGAGAGAGAAAAGAAAGCAAGCTTGCGCGAGAGAGCCTCCAAAAGACATCAGATTTGACAGAATTGATCATCGGAAAGTACAAGTACGCATAGGCGTAGCGTGACCAAAAGTTTTGGGGGGGCACAGGTCAAAATTTTCAGAAGTGCTGGTAGAGCTTTTGACCCCCCTCTCCTTCCCCTAGATTTTTCACTTAGATTTTGCGTAAGAGAAATATTCGCTCTTACACTATTCCGATGAATTGTACATACAATTTCTTCTTTTTTCTTTTTTCCCCCTCAGTTGCTAGTTTCTACCAGGGTCAGATTTAGATTTAACTTAACCAGGTCTGTCATTTGGGGGGTCAGGGGGTTGAGATATAATGTATTTGTATATAAGTAGGTGTGGTTTTTGTTATTTTCCGATGAAATTACATTGTTTTTGCACCCTTTGACATCCCCCCCCCCTGAGAAAACAGAATGGAGGGCCTGGAGTTAACGGAGCGCTGAGCAATTACAAGTATACTGCCCTTAGCCCCGACTGCATTTTCGGCAGCAGAACAATACTCTTTTCATTTTGTGTGTCTTTTTCCCTGATTAAGTCCACCGTGTTTTTTTTTTTTTTTTTCTTTTTTCGTTCTTTAATGCTCTCGATGTATTTTCTTGTTCTTCTATGGGTTGACCTTGTAGTGGCATGGGTCCCCCCGGGAAATTTTTTGAAAAATGGGCTTAAAATTCTGCATTTTGAGGCCTTATATGAAGTAGTTGAGATTAAAAATATGTGAGGAAAAACGAGGCAAACAAAAACTTTTTTAAAATTTTACACTCGATCGTAATAAAAATGGCCTGTGCTTCCAAAAACCGCTGACATAGACATTAATCAACAAGGAATAAGAGCGAGAGAAAAGAGGAAGGGGATTACAAATATTAAATCTGAGAAATTGCTGAAATGTTGCATATTTAACTAAGTTATTTTCAGGGGTAAAATTTGCAATAGCAATTAAGAACACTGCTTTGATCCTAGTGACCCAACTTGATATCTAATATAGGAAGAAATAGATCACTCTTTGAAAGAAAAAAAAAAGAGTATAAAGGTAAGCAAAAAATAGACAAACACGCACTCATTAAAATTATGAAAATACAACTGTAGCAAAAAATAGCAAACAACGAAATAAATCAAAGTTATATTAATAAAAAAGGGAACACAAGGAAAAAGCAGGGAAAAAAGAAACAAAATTAAAACAAAAAAAATGGTTAAAACAAATATCTTTGCTCAATCAGGAATAAGTTATATTACAATGACAAAGGTTGAAAGAATTCAAAGGTAAATTCAAAAAAAGAAAAAAAAGAGAGAGAGAGAATGTATTGAAGACGATCATAAGCAAAATCATTAGTATTCTTAAGTTTATCGTAGCTTATAAGTACAAACACGTTCTTAACAATGTAGTTAAGTACTACACAAACTACATAACGTAAAATAGTTTTAAAAGATGAAAAAATGATGCATTTTTATTTATTATGCATTATGAGAGAATTTTAGTCATTAGCCTGCATTTAGCATTTAATTTCTCTTTGATGTGTTATGACTGACAAATGCTCGAAAAAAGCGCTTAAACGTTGAAATTTTTGATTTGGGGAAACAAAAATTCTGTGCTAAAATCCATCTTTTATTACAAAAATTGACTTTTCACTGCAATACACAAGGTAAAGAGATCATCTTTTATTTTTCTCTCTCTTACAATGAGCCAGATTTTATGAAAAAAGTACTTTCTAGTTAAAATTATTTTCTAATATAATAAGCAGTGACATATAGTTATAAAATTTATGCCTGAAAAAGTTTCATATGAGGCAGTGAGAAGCAATGGGATGTACTCGTAAGTGCCAAAAATAAAAATATGGAATAGTAAAGTCAAAGGTAGGAGAACCTCTGATCTCTTTTGGGGATAGAGATGGTACTAGTAGTCCTGATAAATGCTGATCTATAGCAAGACTCAGAAACCTTTTTCCGGTGAAAGCCTACCAAAGGTCTGATCTCTTAACGTGTTTCCTCAAAACTTGAATTTTTCCTTTGCTTCTTACTGCCTTATACAAAATAGCATGATTTGTGATTCCACACTTCTCCGAATTATTATTTTAGCAGTACAATAATCATGGAGGGAGAAAGTCAGGATAAAATATGGTACACGGGGTGGGGGGGAGGTGGGGGTACACCTTTTAGAGGCCGTTCATTTAACATTATTGGCAATCCTAAAGATTGTTTTGACTAAACAAATTCCCTTCAGACGGTAATTCTGGCTACGTTAGTGGCTAACCAGTAACGAAAACTGAAACAATCTTTTTCAAGATTTTCGTCCCTGTTTCGGAAAAAATAAAGAGCCAAATATTGAAAATTTTAACAGTAGGCCTATATTCCCTTTTGCCCCCCCCCCCCCCTCAAACATGCGTTATAATACTTAAGTAAAATTAATGAAAAAAAAAACTGTAAATGAGACTCTGATTTTGATTTTCGTTTCGATTTCACAAAACCTCAGGTTCTAAATTTTCAGTGTCCATCAAGTTGGGGGGGGGGGGGGCACGTGCCCCCCTGTGCCCCCCCCCCCCCCGACGCTACGCTTATGCAAGTACGTATAAAAAATAATGTAAAATGTCAAAATGTAAAGGATTACAAGAGTACAGTGCACCAAATGTTCAATTCCTCTATTTTTTTTACAAAAAAGAACTAATTTCAAGACTATCATTTACAATCATTTTTATCTGTTGAATGCATGGTGTAGCCATTTGGCAACAAAACTATTTTTAATTAGAAAGGGGTGAAAATTTAGAGTTAAATTTTTTAAAATATTTTTCCATGTTTTCTTATTACATTGTCATTGACAAACACATATATTTTTTTCTACGAAAAATAAAAAATCATGCAGTGTAGGGTTAAAGTCAAGGTTGTAAAAATTCAAAATTTGGACTTCAACTCTCAACAACACCCCCCCCCCTTCCCGAAGAGCCTGTCCCGTATTCACAGTTCTTAAATCTTTCAACCCTGGTACACATTGTATACATTGCATATTATAAAACTAAGAAAAAAGTTAAGAAATTAAGATTGTTTAACAATAAATTGATGGTTGAGACAAACTTGAAACTTGTACACATATATTTTTAAAAAAAGGAGCAAAAGAATTTTCGAAGTGAATCGAGAGAGTGAGGATGAAAAGTTTCAAGGTTAAATGCCTATTGCAAAAATATATACTGTAATTATGTTAGGAAGAATTAGTGAATACAAATAAAGAGAAAAAAATCATAATATTCTATTTAGATTAGTCCCCGAAAAGGTTATTTTTGGATAGGGGAACAAAGGAGGCAGCTGACACATTTCCCCACTTTGTAACATCATCTGCTCAAGTTTCTTTGTTTTTTCTTTTGTTTTTGTTTTTTTTGAAATATTTTTTTTATTTGTTTATTTATCCATTTATTTATTATTTATTTATTTATTCTTGTAAAATTTCAAGTATAGTGTCTTTCACACAGAAAAGTGATTGATCAAAGGGAGCGACTATTAAGTTATATTTTATTCCTCAAAATACATGAATACAGTTGTTAGTTTTAATTTATGCCCAAAATGTCTTTTTCCCAAAGCAAGACTTTCAGGTTCATGCTTGGTTATGAAAAATGGAAACCATTTGAAATGTAACTAGGGCTGTTTATTAAAGAATGATCTCAATTTTGTTTTCTGGTAAATAAAATATCAAAGTTCAGAAAACGAATAATGTATGTGTATGCAATGAGTTATTATGGACTCCTCAGTTAGGAATAGCCAATGATCGAGCCGGAGGCAAAAATCCTCTTAATGTAGCTAAGATAGCGTACAAACTGGTAGATAAAGTGAATTTATCTTACCAGCGAGCGTCCGCAAACCATGGTGCGGTTCAACTCAAAATTTGAAGGCAAAAGCTGGGTAATATGCTACCAGTTTGTTGGCTATCTTAGCTACATTAAGAGGATTTTTGCCTCCGGCTCGATCATTGGCTATTCCTAACTGAGGAGTCCATAATAAGGACGAAACTGCAGTCTTAGGATGCTATGATCGAGCTGTGGGTGCATTTGCTTTAATGTATGTGTAATTTCATAACTGAAAACTGTTTGGCTAAAATTTAAGGGTCATGACATCAGTAATATGACCTTGTCAGCCATCCAAGTACATATAGTAAGGCTCGCAGTAGTATCATACGTTTGTTAACAGTTACATAGAAACAAAATTATTTTTAAGGTTTTCTTGAGCAAACATTTTTAATGAGATTTTTGGAAAGTTACCCAAGCAGAACAAAAGCGTTCAAAACACGTTCTGCAACACGTACAGAGCGCACCAGCCGGCACGTTCAAAACACATTCTCGCAGCACGTGTTGTCAACGTCTATGTGTCTCATCGATCGATGGTAATATGACACGTCGAAATCTGGTGTTGACCACCTTTTTTTGTCCCAGTTTTGAACGTGGAATGATAGGTTATATTTAGGTTCTGGAAATACGTTTGTTTTCAGTGCTCCCCAGCTAAAAAAGTATACTACGTATACCCCACTATCCGGGGCCGTGACGTGTTTTAACCGTGACGTCATTTTTGATCCGCCATTTTTGATCCATGATCGTCGCCATCTTGGTTTTAATTATTTAATTACTTAATTAATTAAATTAATTTAATTATTGATTGTTTAATTACTTTGAATTTAATATATTCATTCCGCGGGATTCGAACGCGGGTCCCTTGCGACTCCAGCAGGACACGCTAACCACTAGACGCTACTTGATCTTATCGAGGGAGAAAAATAATACTTAAAAGGAAATTTTTTTGCAGGAGGCGCCATCTATGAAAGACTAAAGGCGTAAATCATATCATTTTATTAGTATGAATATAATTTTTTTTACTGAAATGCATGTAAATCTGATTAGGATCTTGGGAGAAAGAGTTGTTTAGGATAAAACTTAAAGTTTCTGCAGATATAATTCCTCCCCCCTTTCTAAAAAGCAGCAATTCACGACCTCAATTCTGAGAAATTAAGCACCTCCTTAAGCACTGAAATAACACCGTGATAATATTACTGTTTTTGCACGTCAAATATCACGTTCTTTAAGCACTGAAATGACACCGTGATAATATTACTGTTTTTACACGACGAATATAACGTTCAAGGGACACTTAGCACCGTTATTTGACCAATAACACCATTTTTGCACCAAATTTGAACGTTCTGGTGCTGCTGGGGTATCTAGCAGTTTATTTTTAAAAAGTGAAAATTCTAAATTAAAAGTAGTTTCAGTGTTACAATGCTTGCGAGACTATGATGCCGCTAAAAAAAAATTTCTACTAAAGCATTATCTTGTAATCTATTAACTTCAAATTGGAATTCATGTCTTTTATTATAAATTGTAGTAAGCTTAGATTTATCTCTTCATGTCTTTTTTACGTTTCAAAAATCGAAATACACGGCGCTTTCTCTCCTCCAGAGGCAATGGCGGAAGTGATTTTGAAGGATGTATCCAAAAATGACCTCCAGCATGTCTTCAAAGACAGGAAAAAAAAACGCTGAATGCTGAATTTTATTTAATGAAGATCAATTTGAAAAATGCCATCAACATTTGAAGGATTAGTTTATATAATTATGTTTTATTAATTTATAATCATTCTTTGTTGAACAGCCCAAGTACAATTATTTCATACAATTATTTTAATATATTATGTCGAAACAAACTTGGGAGTCACTGTTGATTTTTCTGTAAGAAAAAAATACTGCTTTCTTTTGGTGAAGAGAGTTCAGTTCATAAGGCAGTTGAGAAAACAAAGCATCAATTTACAAAATTGCAGCCTCCCCCCCCCCCTAGTGATATTTGATACTTACTGTCAAGAGCTGCCAACTGCTACGAAAAAACGTAATTTCTATGAACTACAGCATAAACCTAGTATTTTACTAAAATTTTAGATTTTTTGTTTTGTTCTTCTTTTACAATACGCGAAAAAAAAAATCGATCAGTACAAATAATATCCATCTTACCACCATTTAGATAATTTGCTTCTGTTTTTAATAATGTTCCAACTTTTGTTGAAAATAAACAAAATTAAATTGTCACAATAAATGATTAAAAGTACGAAATTAATTTTTTTTTAAAGAAACTTATTTGTCTCATTGTAAATTTAAACAGCAAAAACTAGCGTACTGAAACAAAAAACAGGCCTTGCATGTAGTACTTATGAGTATTTGATTGAAAATGAGGAGATCGAACTAAAATACAGATAGTACTTTCGTTTAATAATCAGGAATGAAAGTACTTAGAAAATCAAAATGATGTAATTCAACAATTATCAAAAATCCTTAGAGTTTTTTTTGTCAGAATGTCAATGAAGCATACAAATTTCGAATCAAAATAATTAGTTTAAAATAACTATCCATATTTTATTAGCCACAAGGAAAGTTAGATATATTTGATCTAAATGAGGTTTAAAAAAAATAAGGGGGATGTCGTTTGCATGAACACCCCGAACTAAAATTTTTGGGAGGGGGTGAGTCTCAATTTACTGAATGAAACTTCGAATTGCACCAAGTGATAAAATACGACCATGGACGCGTACCTATACATCTAATAAGAAAATATAATATATGAATGAAGAAACAAAAAACCCCACAATCTTTCACTTTTATCTGCTAATTTACTGAATTATCAGACCAAATGTGCGAACGAGGATTTTTTGGAAGGTCATAGTGGATATTGGAGTGTCCTCGGTCGTTTGTTTTAAACAAATAAATTTTAAAGTTTTTAGTTTAGTCAACGATGCAATTGCCCTCGTTACCAGCAACCTTTTGCCACGTAATGCACAAATTTTCCCTCCGGATAGAAAGAAACTAATCTGTTTCTGAGCAAAATATCTAGAAATCGACAAATTTTAAGTTTTTTGTCACTTATAGAAAGCAATCAAGGGAAATCAAATGGCGCAGTGTCAGGTGAGCTTGGTAGGCTGAAGCAGCCCAATCCTGCTCTTTAATTTTTAAGGACTTGACATGTGCAGTACAGTGTGGTTTTCTTTGTTATCATATTTCAGAATCACTCCTTTCCTGATGATATCAGTGGAAACATTCTCACCACAAATTATACCATTTGATTTTCTTTTCTTCCGATAGCTAAAATAGTTTCTATGAGACAAATAGGGGAGAATGGGGCACATGTGAGCAAACGCTATTTTACACAATTAACAGAAGAGAGAAATCTGAAAAAAAATGTATATTGATGGTAACACAAGTATACTATATCCTGCCTGAAATTTCAAAGATCTAAACCATTTTGTGTTTTAGTTATCAAAGATCTTATGTTTTGGAAGGTGCTAATATACTTTTATGTTCCAGTTCTCGAAGTAAAAACACATCCAAAACAATTTTTTTTGTGATTTGAATTTTATTCGTCTTAAAGTCTCATTAATAAGGAAATTTTTCATGCACTAGTTTTTTTTAATTGAAAAAAAAAAAATATAGTTTTTTTATCAAATTAGGCCTAAGTTGAGATAAGGGGCACATGTGAACACATTATGTAGGGGCAGATGTGAACAGTTCATCTGTGCCCCATAATGGTATTTAGTTATTTCAATTTCAAAAATTGTTGATTTTTTCATATATTGATTAGTGTAATTAAGAAATATTGAATAATTAAAAGTTTCAATGTTCAAGATTTAATTAAAATCTGAAAGAGTTGCGAAGAAAAGAAAGTTAAACTTGCTAAATTGTTGAAAAAGGAACAGTTGAAAAAGAACAGTTGCAGTAAGTGACGCTGAGTCCGACATCAGTTTTGAAGACCGTAACTATCAAGAAATTTGTGCAGAAGTCAACATTGCACCAGAAAATTTAACTATGAATGACTTTGTCCTTGTAGAATTCACTACCAAAAATACAAAAATTCACTATGAATGAAACTTTTATGTTTCCAAAAACCGATGATACATCGACGGTAAACACTGATGATATTCTGTTAAAATTACTCCACCTACAATTTAAGGTGGCACATGTCAAACTACATCTTCTGTTTCTTTTTCTGTAAAACTTGAAGGCTACAATGTTCGTTGAATTGAGTCAATTAATCACGTTGAATGAATATCTTGATATTTTCATTGTAAGTGTTTGTTAATGTGTAATAAGCAGTGTACTTAAAAATATGCAAAGGTATATTTTTTTTCCATTTAATGTATCCGTGTTTACTTGTGCTACAGGTGTGTTTACAAGTGCCCCCCTACTGGGGCAGATGTGAACAAAATTTAACATATTTTTGACTTACTTTTTTTGGCTGGAATTCAGTGTTGAAGAAGATAGGTAACTGCATGAAAATATTAGCAAATGTTTGATTTATCATGTATAGCACTTGTTTCCTTTATATCTCAAATTAATAATGAAAAATATACGAAATGCCATTTTTGTTCACATGTGCTCCTCTCTCCCCTACTTGAAAATTTGGCTTGTATCCATTTTGCTCCAAAAATTGATTGATTTTTTTGAATATTTGGGATTGAAAATTTGCATACTAGGTGGCTAAAGCTGTTAATAACGAGGGTAATTTCATCGTTGATTAAAAATAAAAACGTTAAAACAATTTTCTGATTGAAAAAAGAAAGAAAACGACATTACTTTCCAGTCTCCTTAATACATAAATACTCAAAATAACTTAAATTTTTCATTTGTTAATATAGGACTAATTAACCTAATTCGAAGCTAACCATAAATTATGTCACACTTACTGTCAACAAATTTTACTTTGTCTTAAAGTTTCCTACTTCACCTTATCCCTCTACCCTTTGTCACGTATCATGCTATTTTTCAATTAAATTTACGCGATGTCACACTTCTTGTTACCACCTCCCGCCCCCTTGTAACCCCCCCCCCCCCCAAACTGTAACTGTGTCATTATCTCCCCATCAAAACGTGACACCATTCTTAGACTGCCCCGTAACCCATTTTTTAACAAACTAATTCCGTATTAGTGGGTACATTTGCTTTAGCTAACCTATCCTTATACCTCGGGGTACCCATCCCTCTCATTGTCGAGGGCGTTCCCAAAAAAAGTTAACGGCATAGTCTACCAGTGGCGTATATAGGTTTTTATTTTGGAGGGGGCTCATATCATCAAGATTTGCCCCCCCCCCTCCCCCCCACTTTCTTTCTTTTCTTTTTAACTGTAAGACAGGTAGAATTAAAATATTGTAATTTTTGGAAAATATAGAAAATTACGGAGTTTTAGATTCCCCCCAAAACTTTTTTCAAAATTGTAATTATTTTAGGCTACTTTTGATGACGTTGGAGGATCAAGACTCCTGTGGGAAACTTACTGAAACTTAAATTATAAACACGTAATTTCAGGCTACTTTAGTGACGTTAAAGGAATTGAGAAGACTTGTGGTATCTCTCCTGAAATATTTCGACACTGAAACACAACTCAGGATATATTTTTTCATGATAGAGTAAAAAAGAAATGAGGCTTTTTTTTTTTTTTTTTTGAACTGAAGTCTCATTTAAGTTATCTTTGGGAAGGAAAAGTTCAAAACCCTCCCCTAAAAGATTTTCGAAATTTAGATGCGCAATTTCGCGTTCTCTTTGGAGACGTTAAGAGACAAAAAGTGGTTAGGTTATTTCAAAATCTCCCTTTGAAAATTTTCAAAATGAAAAGCTTAAACCATCTTTACTTAAATAGAAAAGTTAAACCACAGCACACGAATCCTGCCTCTTCTCTTGACGGTATTAAAGATAACCTAAATAAAAATGTTTTAAAGCATTAATTTCGAAACTTTTCGGGAGAGAGTCCTTGCTAACGTTACTACCGTCTTTGGTAGTTGCACCTTCTCTTGACGGTATCTTTAATACCGTCAAGAGAAGAAGCAGGATTCGGGCGCTGTGCCCCGAAATTTTGCGGCGTTGAAGCTTCAAAAATGCGATCTTTAGTTCTATTTTTTGAAACTGAAGGTTCAAAAATTTACTTTTAGCAGAGGTGCCCATTACCCCCAAGAGCAAAAACTTATCATCCTAGAATTCCACGATGATCCCTCTAAAAACGAGAACCACAAGTGAAAGAAAAAGAAAACAAAAACTTTTAAAAACGCCCCTTAAAAATAATTCAATAGCGCCGCTTGCGCCATGATTCTTGATGGGAACAAATGCTTTTAGGCTTTGTTTGACAACATTTAGGATAATACACTGCTCGACATTGAAAATGCATCACCAAGAAGGAGTGGTCAGAAATTCATGCAAATTTTACCGTAGACGCACGTCACTGAGTTATGCAAATGATATGAAATGCGCAGCTCTTCGACGCACGTGAAGTAAGATATAAGAGACTGAAGTTGAAAAGTGGGCTTATTCATGTTGGTTTTTCTGCCAGACTAATTATCGGAGAAATTTGGTTTTTGTCTCGAAGGATACGTGTGATAGGAGGAAATGCCACGCCGTCCTCAACGAAGACACTTCCAGCATATAGACGACTTTACAAGGGGTATGGTGATCGGACTGAGAAGGAGAGGTTGGTCCATACGTCAAATTGCAGCTGATACCCACATGGATGCAAGCACTGTGCATCGGCTGTGTTGGAGATGGTTGGAAAGAGGAAATGTAGCCACATTGAGGGGTGCAGGTGCAGCCAGAGTGACGTCAGACCGCTTGGATCGACGGATTCACCGACAAGCTGTGGCGGACCCGCAAGTCACTTGTACGTCGAATCTGCAGCACGTGCAAGGTACCCTGGATGTTCCTGTGTCGACCAGAACCATTTCCCGTCGACTGGGCGCCCGCTAAGAAGACAGCCATTGACCTCACAGCACAGGCTCCAACGTTTGGAATGGTGCCGGACCAGAGCGACTTGGATGGCAGAATGGCAAACCGTAGTGTTCTTAGATGAATCCCGCTTCTGTTTGTCCAGCGATAGTCATCGCATACGTGTGTGGCGTCGACGTGGAGAAAGATCGAATCCGGCAGTAACTGTGGAACGCCCCAAAGCGCGACAACGTGGCATAATGGTTTGGGGCGCTATTGCATACAATTACGTATCACCTTACAATTACGTATAGATTTCTCTGAATTCATGCTTGGCCGATACACGGGCCTCGACTTCCTACCTAAAATCCAGCACTGAGCGGCACTCCATTCTTTAATTTCACCACTGGTAAAGAGATTGAAAATTACGTGCCCCTTCTAGCTCGGCCGGATCCGACTTGGACTTCGACCTCTTTTCGATTTTTTTTTTTTTTGGTCAGCTGAAAGCTTGGAAATTATTTGCGAAAAACTAAAACCGAAAATGATTCCACTTTATTTTAAATTAGCTACTTGGCTCGGCTCAGCACGGGATCTATCTTGATTAAAAATGTCATGTCAAGTGACGCGTGTGTCTAAAAGTCCCGATTAAATTAAAGTCAATAGTTTGCTAGAACACAGTACGAAAAGATAATCAATCGGCAAATTTTTTTTTAAATCCGTCCGTTACAGGACAAGCCTAAAGCAAAAGCAAGAATTTTATTTGTTTATGTTCAAGAAAAAATGGCAACACCTTTTTCTCATTAATAATTCATTTCACCCTATTTAATTTCTTTTACGCTCGTGCAGACGATTTTTATAAATCCAATTTAAAATGAATAATTCCAAATTTTCAGTGGAGGTATTGATTAGTGGTTTTGAAAACTTTCGGAAGCAAACTTTCCTAAAAGATACTTTTTGCGTTCTTTCGAATGAGACCAAGATCGAGAAGATCCGATAAGTATTTCGCTAGATAGAGCCATTTTGAAGTCCTTTATTCAAAATTCGAACTGATCGGTGCTTTTTTCCCGCTCAAAAACCACCCTATGATCCTTCTCCCGGGTGCCCACGTATCTCCCTGCCAAATTTCGTCCAGATCCGACGTAAACTGTGGATTTGTACACGCATATTCTTCGTTTTATTTATGTGGATTTCTTATTGGGAGGAATGATTACACTTTATTTTAAATTTCTTGCCGGGGAGGAATGATTACTCTTTATTTTAAATTTATTGAGTATAGCATTATTTTAAAGACTAATTTCCTGACTGAATAGAGAAAAAAGGAGAATGAGAAGAAAGAGAGAAGCGTAATTTGCTGACTGATATAATCTACATCTGTCGAATATTTTTCATTTAAAGATTTCTATTTAAAATGATTAGGATTTTTTCTCAAAATGATGCGCTTTTTCTAATTGAAATATCTTCATTTTCTCAAGACACGTTCTTTTTTCTCTTGAGTAAAGCGAAAGGGCTCCCTGACCCTCTTGGGTTGCACCAACGAATCTAAAGAATTATTATTAGCAATAATTATTTATTTACTTATGTATTTCAAGCTATAAGTATGTAAATACTTTACGAACAAACTTAAACCGAAAAATAATAACTACATTTATTTTTAAAAAAACAATCCGATTTTTTTTTGGGGGGGGGGAGGGAAAGACCCTTTGGGCCCCTCCATTATATACACCTTTGAAAACAACGTTAGTGTTTTTTTTTTTTTTTTTTTTTTTTTTTTTTTTTTTTTTTTAAAGGATACTACTACTGCATACCCCACTCCCACACAGAGAATGGATGCCGTGGAAGAAGAGATATTTTTAGCTAATTCGATTCATTTTTCTCATTAGTGTTTCTGAAATCAATATAGATGGCAGCACTATTTCTCAAGTCTTGAAGTTTTTCTCTCTTGACTTCAATCATGGCAACACTTTCATTTTAAGCAGGCGCGCATCCAGAGGAAGGGGGGGGGGGGTCATGAACCCTCCCTAAAACTTCCAAATATAGCTTACAACTGCATTTTTAGGTCAGAAATTTCGAAACAATTGTCTAATACTCCCCAGTTTTGTATAAAAATTGCATTTGCCCCCTCCCATTCTGAAAATGACCCCCTCCGGAACCAGCAGCTGGATCCGCCCTTGATTTTAAGGTCATATGAAAAAAAAAAACATTGTACAATAACATTGTACACACTAGTTATTGCTCCAACCAAGTTCGGCTTCTAGAGTTAGAGGCCAGTAGGCATTAGAAGGGACAAGTGATGGGGCCACGGGCGTCGTTGGCGGGGGGGGACGAGGGGGACATGTCCCCCCCCAATATTTTGAAATCATCAGAAGAGTCCCTCGATACCTTAAAATAATAATTTTGAAAAAAAAAATCGGGACTTTCATTTCTAAATCAAAATTAAATTAGAATTCCAATCTAAACTAAAATAACGAAAACTTCCGTATCTACTTGAAAGACCGTCTCAGTTATTTTCCCATGCATCTGTCTCGGGCTTTTGGTACTTTTAGCATCGTAATTGGAGCAATAATTCTTCTACCACAAAACCCATCACTACGTAGTAAGATCCAATTCCTCCACTTAATGATAGAGACTTTCCCTTTTCCTACCCCACCCCCTCACTCCCCGCTCCGACAGGAACAGGAGAAGTAATAAATAAATCTTAGAGGGGGTTTCTTGTGTTTTCCTTGAAGGGTCGAATCTGTTCTCTCGAAGATGTAGTCAAGTCCATGTTGAAGGGGGGGGGGGACGCAGGGGGTTGAGTTCAGCAGCAAACGTTCCCCCACCTTCCTTCCTCCCACCTCGCTGGTGTCGTGGTACGGGGAAAATCTTCCTTCCTTCGGGGTCTGCTTCCCCCTTCCCGATATTTCAAAATAGTACAAAATCCCCCACCCCCTAATATTTTCATTAAATATATTACAATGCCATCGAACGGAAGATACGTTACAGCATTAGCAAAGTATGAATATCTTTTTTTTTTTTTTTTTTTTGTAGAAAGGAATTACATCAGAATTCGCCCATCGAGAACCTGCCATTAAAAGTAGGGAACGTGACACCCTGTTATCCAAGAAATAAATTTTCTTTTGTACACTTTACCCCATCTCAAATTGTTCTCATGATCCTGTCTCTGATAACGGCACCCATCCCTCTTCCAGCTGCATCCAATGGACACTAAAAAATATCTCTCTGACCACCCGTCGAGTACTCCCAGAGAGGAAGTGGCTTTAAATACTTAAGAGGGGGCCCTAATGTGTCCACCTGTTTTGCCACATGATGTGAGCAAGAAGTTTTTTTTTGGGGGGGGGAGGGGGGGGAGGGGGGGGGAACAGTTAGAGAAGAATCTTTTCTTCGACTTATGAAAGCGACTCCTTTCATAAAGCATAGAGCTGTCCATCGGTCCAGTACAGCATGTCCTATCCAGTAAAGAGTATCATATTTGGAGGAAATAAATCATGTAAGTTTTACTCATTTTATTGTTTTTGTTATAACATAAAAAAGGTATAACAAAATTTCCTGTTAACTCCATATACCTTTACCGGTAAGAGTGAGCACACGGAGCTTTTTTTAAGACATCAGTATCACGAACTGCTTAATGCTTTGAAGGAAATACTAATGTGCCCTCAAGAGCGAATCTAGGAATTTTTTAAGGGAAGGGCAATTGGTTTTTATAACTTACTTTTTATTATGTATACTGGTTCGCAAATATTAATCACAAAAATTTCGGACTTGAATTTCGAAATATTTCCGGGGGAAAGCCCCACACCTCCTTCCTCCAACATTTAAAAATTGTCTAAAAGATTTTTTGAGTTTCAATATCGAAGAACTACCGGTGGAGAGGTCCTCAAAGGAGGGGGCGATCGCCTCCATTGCCCCTCCTTTGTATCCGTCCCTGCGTGCCCCTTAATCATACTACTATAAATATTTTACTTAAACTGATTTTTGGCTGAAATGCTTTTTCGTATTTATTTACTACGAACATTACAAGATATTTGATTAGAATATTTTCATTGAGCGTATACTAATTAGTATTAAGATGCTTATTTCTGATTTAAGTAATTTAAATTTTTGAGCAAGTTAAATAATACACAATAAGAGAAAATTACTTGTATTTTCGTGTTAGCTTAGTATTTTCCTATTTTTGTAGTTACTAATCGATAGACATTTTTATGAAATTTGAGTTGTAAAGAAAACATTCAATAATAGTAATGTTGATAAACGAAATATTTTTTTTCCAAATTCGAATTATATCTTCAAATAACTAAGGAATAATTTTCGTGGAAAATATTGTTTTTTCTTTTAAGTGATGAAATAATAAGGCTTGTTTAGTTATGAGTATTATTTTGATAACTAATTTTTTTTTGAAAGTTTATCGCTGCATTTCCATGAAAATTTTAAAAAAGAACTGAATTATCATTAAAAAAAAGTTATTTATCTTCCATGCAAATTATTTTAAATTGAAAAATTTTCAATCCTAATTTTTAGCTGAGAAATATAAATTTCAAAATGGAACTTTCAAAATTAGATGAAAGCATCGTTCTTAGCATAGACACAATTGAAGCAAAACAAATGCTTGCTTGGAGGTGAGGGTAAGAAGTAATAATAAAAATTAATTAAATTAAAAGAAAAAATATTAGAAAGATTTCTCACACATTGTTAAAGATCAAAATGCCAGATAAATAATTAAAAGGGGAATTTTTTTTATTGGGGAATTACACTGTATATTAAAAAGTCAGAACTTTTTAGACAGTCTTCCCCCTGAAAACTTATATTTAATCGTTTTTAATTATTTGTTTTTATCAAAAGTAAAAATTATGACGCAATAAAAGCAGGATGAAAAACATGAATTTTTCCTCAAATTAAGTTTTTGCATTTTTATTGATCAAATGCATGAATTTTGAATACTGTAACGTGAGCATAAATGTGAAATGTGGGAGTACAACCATTTTTTTTTTTTTAATTCTTTTGCCACTTCAGCTTGAATAAACATATCTCTCATTAAAAAGGGAGGCGTCTTCGTTTCCCTCTCTGTCTTGTCAATAACATTTAAGATCGTCCTATATTTCGTTTTTAAGGGCTTAAACTTTGGTTTCCGAAGGAGAGTTCTCGAAAATTCCTATCCTAATATCATTGAAAGTCAACTAAAATCACATTTTTCGAATATTTGGTTGTCCTCTTAAAGTTACCAAAGATGACCCATCAATTTTGAAAAAGTTCCGGGGTGCGCCCGAAATCTCCCCTCCCCTAACATCAATGCAGATCGTCTAAAACTGCGTTTTTACAGTTACAATATCAAAAAAAGGATTCGGGGGAGAACCCCCGCATTTCCCTTTTCTTAAAACAATCAGATATGATCTGTAATTTTGTTTCTAAAATTTCAATTTCCAAAAATATTCAGGGAAGCGCTTCCACTTCTATTATTGCCAAAAATTGTTTAGAATGCATTTTAAGACTGTAATTTAAATAATTTTCCGAAAAGAGGGAGCTCGAATATCTAATCTGCGTATTATTAGCTTAAGATAGTCTAAAATTGCGTTTTTAGCAATACAATTTCTAAAAAATCCCCGATCCCCCCTTTCCATAGTACAATTAGAGATAATAAGGGAGTTTTTAGCGTTTCGATATCGAAAAATGGAAGAGCGCCCTCGAACCTTTTCTCCCATAACATTACCAAATATCGTCTACAATGGATTTTTAAGACCACAAATTCGAAAAAACTTTTGGGGGAGAAACCCCCGTACCCTCTTATTTCTGGGTAAATAATATATTTACGATTAGGAACTCTCTGATCTAGTTATGACTTCCCTCTTGGAAAGAAGCTGACTCCATTCTTTTCCCTCTGTGTTTAAGGTGCGTTTAAAATTAACGAGGGGGGGGGGTCGGCAATTCCCCCCGCTACAGGTCAGAATATGACTCCTTGTGGTCCTTATTTGAAAATTGCAATGTTCATTGGTCTTTACAAAGGCTAAACATGTTTAAAAAAACATGAATTTTTCCTAGCATTTTTTTTTTCAAAGTCCCCCCCAATCTTCAGCAGGCAGCGACGCCCATGGATGGGGCGGCTCCAGAGGGGGTCATGGCCCCCTCTGAGAGCCAAGAAAGGTTTTCGGAAATTAGTGCGGTGTGATTAAAATTCTGTGAGATGCACCAGTTGTTTTTTCATTCGAGCAATTTTTATTTATTTTTTTATGTTTTGCAGTCAAAAATATTCTTCACAGAGAATTTCACTTTGTTTGATTTTAAAACTAATATTTTATTTAAAAAGTGCCATGGTATAAATGGACTTTTTTTTTTTTTTTTTTTTGCAAAGTGCATCACGAAAATTATTTTTAATTTCCTAGCTTCATAAGGGAATTCTTTAAACTTTCAATATCTACAGTGGCGTACCTAGTACGGGTGTCATACGAGGAAGGCATTTTGTGGTGTCACTCTCACTATAAGTTTTAATGTAATGTTAAACTTTTAATGGTGTATCTAAATACGGAATTCATATAGAAAATTATCTGTAACAGTTTTTATGCATCATTTTCGATGTCTCTTTGTGTATTTCAAACGCCCTGTAGCGGCTCCAGATGGCAACTGCAACCCTATGTTCCAATGCGATTTTTGATCCTTGTCGTATGACGGATGAGAAATGAAAGATTATTAAAAAAGAAGAAGAAGGGTAGTAAGGTCCCGAACGAAATCTTGCTGTAACCATCGTCACTTCTTGTTTCTTCAATAACAGTTTTACTGCTGTAATTATCTTCTACGCCTAAAATCTGTGCAAGTTTACGTGCTTGTAATCCTATCTCCTCCAGAATGGCATGTCTTCCAAACCAATTGGGTGCCGCTGGATACAGGGTGTTCAGAGGATGTACTGCACATTGCACAAGGCAGGTATATCAAACATCAAAAGGGGTGGATCTAGGCGACACAATCCCCCTTGTACTAAATAATGAAATGGAATTTTAGGAGCTATGATAAAAGCCTGAGAGTATGACGCAAAGTGCAAAGTTGAAATTTTTTGCGGGGTTCCTAGTTTCAGATTTGCGCAGTTTCCTTCTCCCCCCTTTTGGGGGGGGGGGTAGCATTATAAAATTTTGCGGGTATCACATTTTCTAAGAGAAACTATCCGGGGTTAAAATAGCTGCATATTAAGACATGCAATAAAGATCAGCTACCTTCCATCTGGATAAATATTTCAGCAATTTGTTCTGTAGTAGCTAAAACTGTGGTGCCATAAAAAGACCGGGAGGGGGCATGACCTTCCCAAATGCGAATATGAAATTACTAAGACGGTGTTTTTGGAGGGGGGGGGCTGGATTTGCGTCTCATTTTGTGGTAGTGTAGTTTCATTTTTAGTGAAGGGGATTTCTGTAGCATTTAGAGTTTTTCACTTTCTTTTTGAGCGGCGGGGGGGGGGGGGGTTGCTAAAGTATCTGTATATTGTGACACGATAGAGAGGTCAACCATCTACCCTCTCAATAAATATGTCATCATTTTATTCGATTGTATCTAAGGCAGTGGTGCCCCTTAACCCTGCCCCTCTCCCCGGAAGTAGGGGATCAATGACACAGAGCTCGAAAGGTTTTTCTTTTAGGGAGGTTCAGTCCTCGTTCTTCGGCAGCATCTTTCTCTCTCTCTCTCTTTTTTTTTTTTGAGAAGGGGTATGTGGGGGGAGGGGTGCTCTATAGCATTTCCGTGTATTCACCTTTTGGGGGTGCAGTATCTCTCGCTAAAATAATCTGTAATAAAGCATGCAACAGATCTCTGTTTCATGCTTTATTACAAAAAGCACTTTTGCATGCTTGTACTGTTGTATGCTTTTTTAACGTTGTATTTATACTTTACATTAATGCACAAAGCTATTTATATACTTCATTTAAGTAGGGGGTCCGGGGGTTCAACCGGGGATATTTTTGAAATGTACATGTAAAATGCTGCTATCTGGTTCCTTTTAAGGGGCAATGGAGACGAAAAAATATCCAGAAAAAAATAGGCAAACATCACAAACGCAAACATACACCGACTTTAATATAGTTTTTGATCATCTTCTGATACACCGACAAGCACAAACACACTGAAATACAAAATAATCAATCGTAAAAATTCATTAAATTCTTTAACAGAAATGGTACACAGAATCAGAAATCTGATGACAAAAGTGTGTAACATCCTGGGTTTTTAGTCAATTCATATAGTTTACACAAGAAATAAAATTAATTGAAGCTTTGCAAGGAATTTCCAAATTCCACTTGTTATATGTAAATAAATTAAATTATCTAATTTGGGGGAGGGAAGGACTGCACCCGCCTGAGCTCCTAAATGAAAGACTTGATCTAAGCTATGTCTTTTTTGGTAAAGGAGCATATCTCAAAGCAAAAGTGAAAAATTGCTTACCAGTTATTTTCTATTCAATTTTCCAGCGACGCACACACAGATATTCAAGTGGATGTCACAAAGAATTTTTTTCGAATTAATCTTACACCGGGTGTAAAATTTGCTCTTAACTGCAAAATAAATTCGTTATGTTTCAATCCCTTTTCCCGCCTTAAACGATAGAAAAAAAACAAAAAAAGGCTATAAAATATAAAAAATACAAATAAACAAATCAAGTAACTTGCGAAATCTTGGCTGCAAACACGGTTTCATGTCTCCATTTCAAGGTCACGTCTCCTTTGTCTGGACGGATAAAAATTTAAATAAAAAGTGTAGTGAAAAAAAAAACTGTCCGTCCAGGAAAACCGCGCTTAGCACTCGCGATCCATTCCGCTTCTAAAGGGGTGATTTGTTGTGAGTGGGAACTCTCCGAAGTTTTCAATTTAAAACTTGCATTTTTGCTATCCTGTTGACATATTTAACTAAACTATGTGTTTGAAATTAGCATCGATTTACATTTTTTGATACGGTTCAAAATGTTTCTTATTAGTATTCCCCTTATTTTTATCTTACCTATCATCGCTATTTTAGTAAGATCAGAGACCTGACGCATGCGTAAATACGCGGAAGGTATTGCCTAAGAAAAGCAGGCAGTAGTTTTGGGTGAAACTAAAAATGAAAAAGGAAATATAACATTTGATGGATTAAATATATTTTTTTAATTTGGGGAGGAAGGGGGGATTTCATAACTGAAGTAGTGCTTTCTTTTACAAAATCTGAAGCTCCTTCTCCTCCTCCTAGTGATGCAATAGGGTTTGATAAATTATGCATAACTTAAAATATTGGGAGAAATTTCATAAACGATACATTTATCCAGGATTTCAATATTTATATTTTCTGAAACTCTTAAACGCAATATGAGTGTCACCCCCCTCCAAGAGGGATGTCTTCTGGCGCCAATCTACCCGTGCAGGTGCTACTACTTTTGAAAGATTAAATGTATTTTTACATGTTGAGTAAAAAATCTTTCACAAATGCAAAAAACCATTTTGGTGTCACATATCGCAGGGTTGTCACCAAGATGAAAATACCCCCCCCCCCCCCCCCACCCTAGTGATGATGCTTCTGCGTTGTACAGAGTAAATATAGTTTTTTTTTTGCTTCTTTTCTTTTTCTTCTTCCTTCTCTTTTTCTTGTGGTCTGTTCCAGGCGTCAACCCCCAGACGGGGGCGGTCCGCCCCGGGCTAGACCGGGCACCTGGGGCGGACCGCCCCCTTCCCCGTAGCGGCGACGCTACTGCCTATAGCATTTGGAGGACGTGCACAAAAGACCTCTTCAAAGTTTTCAGAATTGTAGTTTTGAAAATTGTAGTTTTGATCTTTCTTTGATATTAGGGACATTAAAGAAAGAGGGGGTCAGGGGCACTTGCCAGAGCATTTTTCGAAATTGAAGCTTTAAACATGTGAGCGTAAGACCATATTTGGTAACGGAAAGGGCACAGCAGTTTTTCAAAACTGAAGTTACAATAACGCAATTTTAAGCGATTTTTGATGTTTTTAGATGTTAGAAAGATTTTTCGGAAATTTTGCGGAATTGAAGCCCAGGAAACGAGATTTTAGATGTTCCGTAGTGATTTAGGCGGGAGGAGAGGGGTTCGGCGAAGTAAAATTTTGAAGATTTTCTTATTTTCAGGCGAAGGAGAAAAAAAATGAATAGGGGGAAAGGGAAAGGAAAGAAAGAGGATTGGGAGGAGGAGGGGGCACATAATTAGCTGACCAATAATCAGCAGTCGTTGAAAAATGTACGTGTCGAGATTTCTTGTTGAAAGATAATCAAGATTTTCTCCCAATTTTATTTATTTTTTCTTCGCAAAGTCACTTGTTTTCCCAAGACGCGTTCTTCTCTTTTCTTTAAAAATAAAGAATATTAAAAGGAAAATAGGAAACATCAACTCAACATTCGACGGAAGGGGACATGCCCTGTGCTCCCCTCCCTAGATGCACTACCCCACGATTATCTTTTGTGTGTGTGTGTGTGTGCGATCATGCGACGTACAAACAACGAGAAAAAGGGGTTCAGGCAAGCACATTTTTAAAATCAAGTTTGAGGTCAATAACCTACTGCAAAAAATTGTAGTGAGAGAATTTTTCCGGGGGAGTTGAGTCGGCTTGAAATATTTCAGGGGGAGCCAAAGCTCCCCAGCTCCCCCGGTTCCTACGCCCCTGAATGTAGATTAAAATATTGCAAACACAATGGTATAAAACTGACTTAGCAAAAGTACTCCTTTCATAGATAGTTGTCGCGATTTTAAAACTTGAATATTGAAGTCATTTTGCAGATTTTCTGTAGTTATCTTCTAGTTAAAGAAATTTACCAGAAAGCTGCGAAATTTCTGCAGTTTTACTGCAGATTTTTTTTTCAAAGCATATAATTTCTTAATCACATAATAATTTTCTTGCGAAAATGAAGAGTTTTTAGCACAATAAGTGTTGTTCGTGAGAGATTTAGATCTGCTTTTAATTTTCAAAAAACTGCAGCTAAACTGCAGATTCTTGCAAAATTTAAAGACACCTGTAAAAAAACTAGTTTTAGGGCCATGCTCCACATCAGCGTAAAACGCGACCGAAACTGAAGGCAGAAACCGAAAATCCGGGTACTTTCCATAGGAACACCATTGAATCCATTTTACGCTTCTGCCTATTTTTTCTGCTTTACGTCGATGTGGAGCATGGCCCTTACTCAACTACTGGAATTTAACAAATTGCGACAGCCTTATGATTAGATTACTTTTTGTTAAGATAGCCATATGCCATCTCGTGTTAGGAATATTTTTATCTACATTTTCATGTATAACTTATTATGAAACTCGATGAGGGTAGGTCAACCTAAGTCGGATCTTAGACTATAACGACCTGTCATTAGGAAAAGTTGGTCACTCGGAGAGGAAAAGGAGGGGGGGGGGAGGTCAGATCCAACGGGAAATGTCTCTAATGTCGTTTAAATTATAAGGTTCCGTATTTACACATTTTCTAGACGCCTCACTTTTTCTCGGATGCCGGAGGTGAGGTGTTATTATACCTGAAGGCCGTAGTGAGCCGTTTCCTTTCTTCTAAGAAGAAACTATTTTTTTTTTTTTTTTTTTTTTGAGGTTTTGATATTCCAAAGAACTGAGCAATGTCAGGATTCGTTTTTATCCCCTTTCTACGGTGGCATTACAATAAGGGTAAAACAAGTATTTTTGAAACAATGAATTTTTCTATTATTTTTGTTCAAAATCATTAATCGCTTCCAAGTTCTTTTGAAAAAAATTGCAATTTTTTTTTAAAGCACATTTTTTAGTTTGATTTTCAAACACCAGGAAATGAAACAAAAATATATTGGTTTTAAGTAGAATTTTTTATTTTTTATAGGTGTAAAATTATTTAATTTCACCCGAGTTTTCTCGGATAATAATTACCTGCCACTCATACGAGCCCGAGATAACTCGGGATAATCAGGCAAACGGTTAAGGAGGATAGTTTTCTTTTTCTTCATTAAAGATAAACATCACTATTTTTCTCATTTACAAGCAGAAAAGCATTTTAAAATCTCGTTGCTCATCACAAGTAGTGTTCAAAGCTATAAATCCTTGACCCTGTCTTGACTAGAAAAAATGGGGTTGAAATCTTTTGATATTTCAAATCGTTTTCTTTGTTTCTCTTTCTGTCCAGTCAACAAGTTTGAATTGAAACAACAGAACTAAGTGTTTCGATTAATAATTGCAAAACCGGTATACCGGTATTTCGAGCCACTTTAAATTTCGTAATATTGGTATTTGCTGAGGTAAAGAACCAGTACTTTCGGTATTAGCTTAAAATAAGAAATTGTTTTTAATAAGAGAGTTTTCAATTTAAATTGTTTTTTTTTTCGATGAGACAGTACCAAAATCAATCTACTGATATAAAAATGTGGGTTCAAAAGCACGAGCTAATAGAATATCAATAAAGTATCGGAACAAATACAAAATGATATTTTCATTGCTGAGATGCGCACCGTGTGTTCATTTCTTTTACTCAACTTGATCATTCACTAGCTCTTTTGCAAAAGTTAATTTGAAACATAATTAAAGGGCTTGGAGGATGAAGGGGCTATATTACATTTAAAAAAATAAACACTCTGGACAATGGTAAGCATTGGATACAGGTAAGCAAATAAAACTTAGTACATCAAAAAGTAGATATTAGACCAATTTCATACGCACACTAACGACAAAACCAGAAAATAAAAAAGCTGCAACAACTGCAACAATAAAACTTTGAACTTTAATGACTCACAATTTCTGTTTTGTCACATAACCCTTTCATCTCCCAAGCCCTTCAATTACAAATGCACTTCAGTTATAAATAATGTATTCAATCATCAATTGTAGCAATTCCGGCTATCATGTCTGGTGGTCAGAGATGTCTGACGCGGATAGAGAGATTTCGAGTTCAAATCCCGACTCGGACATGGGTGTACTTTTTCTCTCCTGTTCTCGTTCTTTCTTTGTGTGACTGTGTTATTGCGCTGTGAACAGTTGCCTACCCTATAAATGGGTTCTTATGGCATGTCTGTGCAGTGAAAGTCGAACTTCACATAAACTACGATACAGTTGGAAAAGTGAAGCAGTGCACCCCAATTTGCGAGCCTAGTTGGCACAAGGCCACAACAATTGTAGCAATACTTTGCCGTATATTTTTAAATATTTCGTCTCAACTGTACTGAATTTCGAGAAAAACCTTTTCTTGTAGGGAAACCAAGCTACAAATGGTAGCTTGGTTTCTCTGGTATTGGTATGCCATCTTGTCTTGCTGGTTAGCTGTATACTTGACGAGATAATATTAAGCAATTATATATAGTTCCTTGAAAAGTTGTGTAGAGGAAAGGCGTAGCGAGTTAGAAAAATACTCGCTGATATTTGCATAATTAAAAGGAATTTTGAAACGAAAACTGAAAAAAGAAACCAACACGATCAAATTTACTTAAGTTCTTTGTAAATTCCAAAACATTTTTGGGAGGCATTCAGTCTTCCATTAAGGCGCGGACGTCAACGGTACAGATAATTTGCCGCCCAGTTTCCACCTGGTGGTGACACCTGGGCTCTATTTGATGCGAAACTAGACTAAGAATTAAATTTTGCCGTGGGCATTTAAAGCCAAACGAATACTCAAGGAATCTTTCACATGCCACATAATCATACCGATATGGGCGCTGAGGGTTTTCTGTATCTCGAAAATCCACTGTACCCCCCCCCCCCCACACACACACAGTCAATTTGAGATGACTTTATATAATGACAGCATATCTAACGAAAATTTAAAAAACACTTTGAATTTTTTCCCTGAAAAACTCAGAATAATCTTTTCTGATAGGAGAAAGACCGTTTATTAAACAAAAACAATGAGGCTCACGCTCACTAGTCAAAACATTTGCTATCAGAGAGATCTACTTGTTATATTTTATTTCTTTTTTTTTTAGAAAATAAATAGATTCCTCTTAGATTTAAAAGTCGCGCCATAATATACCATTGCATAATATACCCCATAAATACCATTAAAATATGTTCACGTCTGTCTGTCTGTCTGAAGCTTGAACTCCCCAAAAACCGCTAAGAGTAGAGAATCGAGGTACCATTCGATTCGAAATTTTTCAAGGAAAACAATGAGACCAACCGCGTAACTGTACGACTTTAACTAACTGAGATATTAATTAAAAATGTTAATTAAATTTTTGAACTTTTTAAAATTCAAAGACTTTTATTTCTTTCCGTTGCCATTTTGAATGCGTGTTGCAATAAAGTTCTATTTAACTATTTAAATTTCAATGACTTATTTCTTTCCGTTGCCATTTTGAATGAGCGTTACAATAAAATTCTAACAATTAATTTTAGTGAGACTTTTATTTCTTTCCGTTGCCATTTTGAATACGTGTTACAACAAAGTTTAACTATTGTTTTTGGTTCGGAATTTTTTTCTGACTAATAAAATTATAAATTAACTTTTTTGGGGTGGAATCTATATTTATTTCTGTTGCCATTTTGAATATGTATTAACAAATAAAATTCTAATTGATGTTTGAAAGGGGAAAAGTATCTGAAGTGGAAAAATTGACAAAACATAAAGACTATCTGACACTATAAAATACTTCAAGTGCAACGCTATTTAATGTGATAAGTTGAGAATGAGAAGTATAATGCAACCATGTTGTATAAGTATGCTCTATGTTCAATAATGTTTCAAAAGAAAATATTTTTCATGAGAAAAGAAAAAAAAATCCCATTGAAAAATAATGGCTTTCAAGACCGGGAATGTCCCCGGTATCCCTGCGGCCCAGTACGCAACTGGGTCTCTACGCCACTCAAGTAAATCCCCATTTAGCATCATGGGGTCCCTAACTCTCAGTTTGGATCGCAATGTGAGGTCCTTCGTCGCAGATGCTATAAGCTACAAATCAAAATCTAAATCAACAACCAAACTGAACGTGAAAACCGCCTCTAGCACTCGGGAGTCATTCCACGTAAAAAAGGGGTGATGCGTTGTGAACGAGAACTTTCCGTAGTTTTCAATGTAAAACTTGCATTTGCTATCCTTATGACACATTCAACTAAACTATGTATTTGAATTTAGCATCGTTCTACGTTATCTGATACGGCTCAAAATGCCGCTTCATTTAATGATAGGTAGGTAGCATCAGAGAGATCATGCAGGAAGTAAAAACTTTAATGTACTTAGTGATTAAAAAATTATTTTCTCGCTGATTACACCTATGTTAAAGTGTAGAGGCCAATTTCCGCCTCAAGGTCAAGCGCCGTCTCTCCGCGGTTAAGCTTCACCAGTCGTCCTGCCAGATACAGCTAATTTACATACACAATATTCGTTTGTTTTCACGGAAAGCTGACGACAGCAGGGGTGCCCCACTCCAAACTTCCAACCACCCCCTTCCAAACTGAGAAAACTGGACCTTATGCCATCGCTGTCTAAAAATGTGGACCTTAGGTTGGTGGACCTTTTGTCTGTCGAACCTTATGTTCCTTGGACCTTACAGCTATTGGACTTATGTATGGCGGACCTTCTGTCTCTCGGATCTTCTATCCCGCGAACCTTTTGGACGTGTATCTTCTGTTCGTGGACCTCTTAGCCGGATCCCCTTCCAAATACTACAAAGGCTCCGAGCTATTCTTGTCAGAGCTCTTGTTCTCAAGAGCTCTGACAAGAATAGAAAAAAAATACTCCTAATACCTCCCCCCCCCCTCTGAAAATTTCATTGGCGTAGTCTGAGCTATGACCCCCCCCCTTCCCGCCAATAGATGGATATCCCTGTAAAATTGCTGGATTGCGTTGGTCAGTTGCTATTCTCTTAATATATTTTAAAGAAGGAAAATACTCAGATGCTTTGTGCGGGAAAGTTTCGGATGTCTAATCTTTCATACGTTTAAATTAATAGAAAAATCATGGTTATATTTAAGATATTACAGCTCTGGGAAGTTAAATGTGTAGAATTCAACTATTTTCCCCTGCACACCAGTTATTTAGTTATTTATTCTTTTATAAAGAACAAGATGAACTCTAGGACAGCAACGTATGTGAAAAATGTAATGTAGTCAAGTATTGCACACATAATTTGTTAAAATATATTACCAACTTTTTCAGCATAATTTCATGAAAATTTGTTTGGTTTTACCTCGTTGACAAAAGTTTTTTTCTTGCAGTTGTTAATAATGTTTCAGGTTCCATCGAATTTTTCTGTAATACTTTGAAGGGAAAATACCTAGAAATACTCTTAGTTTAATAAAATGTTTTATTTTCTTCAGAATCAATTCATAGATACAGTACTAATATGGTAATTACAATTTGTATAACCTTTTTACTCAGGGCAAATCTACAGTCACAAAAGGCATACAGCATACACATGCAAATATATCATTAGACAAATTATAAAGTAACACGAGTCAAAATACAAGCTTTCAAAATGTCTAATTAACGACATTGGATGCAGTTCCCTGTATGCGTTAAATCTTAAGCAAGGACGCAGCGACGATTCACGTTATAGAGGGGGGGGGGGGGTATTCATCTCTCGAGCAATTAATAATTACTTGTACAGTGTACACTAGGGTGGACCGAAAAAACACTTTTTTTTATTTCGAATTTGTTATAGCGCGGAAAAGTTGCGAATTATGAAGACAAAAAGAAGGAAAAAAAAATTATCGAAATCGGTTGATGTCTTCCGATCGCGCATAAAGCCTTAAATTTGACAAAAAATGAAAAAACTTCATTTTCGCGATTTTTTTTTAAATTTTTGAATTGGATGTTTTCGTAATGTAATAGTGCGGAAAAGTCGTTAATTGTGAAGAAAAAAAAAAGTAAAAAAAATTATCCAAATCCATTGATATCTTCCAATTGCGCATAAGGCCTAAAATTTGACAAATATGAAAAAAACTTCAGTTTTGCGATTTTTTTTGGAAAAATTTTGAATGAGATGCTTTCATAATTTTTTCGCACGGAAAAGTTGATAATTATGAAGACAAAAAGAAGGATAAAAAGGAGGAAAAAAAATTATCGAAATCGATTAATATCTTCTGGTTGTGAATAGGGCATAAACTTTGACAAAATATGAAAAAACAACATTTTTGCGCATTTTTGGTTAATTTTTTGAATTAGATGTTTTCGTAATACAATAGTTTGTAATGTTTACTAATATACCCTTAAAACATTGTGTTTTGATTTGGTTTTGGTCAGTTAATATCTTCCGGTTGCGCATTAACCCCAAAATTACCCAAAATAATAATAAAAAAAAGTAACATTTTTACGCGTTTTTGGTTTTTGATGAAATTTTTTTGTGAAACAACCTTAGTATTTTTTGAGACAGACTGACAATAAAATAGAAAAACAAACTACCACAGGTTCAGTCGATGTTATCCAGTTGCGAAAAGTCTTAGGAACTCTCATGCGCAGACGTCGGGCAGCAATCCAGGCAAAGTCGCTCGCCTGGGGCC
This sequence comes from Uloborus plumipes, assembly GCA_038373865.1. Classification (NCBI taxonomy): domain Eukaryota; kingdom Metazoa; phylum Arthropoda; class Arachnida; order Araneae; family Uloboridae; genus Uloborus; species Uloborus plumipes. The sequence continues at coordinate 78,367 of JAXGGA010001672.1, forward strand.
CTACTCTCATTGTATCGTCAATATAGTCGATACCGAGAATATGGGTTTTTTGTGCCTCGTGACGTCACATCTCGTGAGACACGAATAATTGGTAATCTCAAAGCCACTTCTAATTTAAGGTATCTAGATTCGCGCCGAGAAGTTTACGACAGGATAAGAAGACGTGAGATGCCTTCCTCGGCAGTGAGAAGCTGTTTGTTTATTCCATTTTTTCTCAACGCGAAGTGTGCCATAATGTTTATAAGTTCTGAAAATGTGGTTTAGTATGTTTTTAAATTGAGAGTCAATATTTTTTCTTTATTTTGAGCATTTCGTTTTTATCGTATCGTATTTAAGTTTAATTTTTCCCCACAGAATAATTGAATCATCGTTTTTCAAGTCTTAAAATGATAGCAAAAGCATAAAACATGAATTTGTTTCTTTCAATTCTCAAACATAAAGTGTTTTAAATGCATTTTGGAAAAATGATCAGCAGACATGTGATTTAGGATCTCCATTTTTCTCTTATGCATTGCCCCAAAAATAGGGACTTGTACTTAATATTTAGAGAGTGAATATATATATCTTATTGCGAAAAGGCCAAAATATTGTGAAAAGCAAAATTGAGTCTATCAAAAGCATTGCAAAAAGAGCAGCACATGCAGTAATTTTTACCCCTCTCAAACAACAAATGTTTTAAATACACGTTTTGAAAAAGTGATACCTAGACACAGGGCACGACTTTGTAGGACATTGAACTCGAGCTTTATGTGCTGCCCCCCCCCCCAAATAAAAACAATATAATGAAGTAGTAAAATATTTTGGATTTCAAGTTTTCGAAGTAGTATTTTTAAATTTATTTTTTATCTTTTCATAGTGCGATATGAAATTTCTCCATTTTAAAAACTTTAGATGGATTTAAGGCCTCTTTTTGCCCTGCCCAGATATGTGATTTTTCTTTACTTAGCATTTAAGGACTGAAAATACAACTATTATAGCGAAAACAAAAATGAGTAACGCAAAAAGAGGACTTTTACTTAAAGCCTGAATTTAAAACTATTATTGCGATAAAGTCAAAATATCGCTGAAAACAAAATCATGAAGTTAAATGATTTAACAAATATTTTTAAATATTAGTATTATTTTTTAAAAGTATTTATAAATTTTTTCATGTTTAGTTGAAGCATTTGATACATTGAAATGAATTCGTATAATGTATTTCGACACTTTACTTCACTTACGCTTGTATGCTCGTATGTGTTGAAAAGATGTACTAATTGCGATTTAACATTCTAATATTTTTAAATTCCTGAAACACAATACCTTAATCTGCCCGAATGCTTTTAATATTTGGCTCTCGAATCTTTTTGCCATCTATTTCGGAGGCTAAGCTAAACCAGAAAGTTAAAGCAAAATGCACGGGCGAATGTTGACGTAACGCGAGTGAGATATACTAAAAATACTGTCATTTGATTGGTCAATCGTTTTTCCTTCTCGATACGCGGTAGAAGGAGAGAAAATTCTCGCTTGGGCACATTAGGGCTTTCAGAGTAACACAAAATTTGACAAGCGACTACTTTTTCGGTTATTCTTGCTTGTCGTGAGGGAGTAATAGACGTCACTGGAAGTTCCAGGAAGTTTCAGAGTAGGGCCCCTGGCTACGGCTCTCTTCCACTCCATTGCCGCCTTCCTAGGATCATATAAGCTGTCTGCATATTTTTTTTTTCAGTCTGCGTTTCTATGTATATGTAGTAATCGCAGTGTACTATTATTTAGTTCAATCTAGTTGTTTTCATTTTGAAAATCTTGTAGTCTTCTGTAATGATGTAGTTTTCTGCTCTGTGTGAATTCGGTGATTTAACGAAAAAGTTATGAATTGCCGGCCAAATAACAAGACAAATACTCTAATAACAAGCAAATATTTGGCTGCCCCACTTTTGGTACTCCAAAAGAACTGCCATCAAACAAGCCGTCCACTGGCAAGGACATCATTAGGTGCTGTACTCAAGGAAGGTTCAATTTGGCACTAGAAATTAATAATGGTGTCTTCGCCAGCAGGCAGTTTGATGGCAGTTCTTTGGAGTGCCAAAAATGGGGCAGCCAAATATTTGCTTGTTATTAGAGTATTTGTCTTGTTATTACATAACTTTTTGTTAAATCACAGAGTCCACACACAGCAGGAAACTACATCATTACAGAAGACTACAAGATTTTCAAAATCAAAACAGCTAGATTGAACTAAATAATAGTACACTGCGATTACTACATAGAAACGCAGACTGAAAAAACAATATAGGCAGACAGCTGACATGGTCCTAGGAAGGCGGCGATGGAGTGGAAGAGAGCCGTTGCCAGGCGAGCGACGTTGCCTGGATTGCTGCCCGACGTCTGCGCATGAGAGTTTCTAAGGCTTTTCGCAACTGGATAACATCGACTGAACCTGTGGTAGTTTGTTTTTCTATCTTATTGTCAGTCTGTCTCAAAAAATACTACGGTTGTTTCACAAAAAAATATTCATCAAAAACCAAAAACGCGTAAAAATGTAACTTTTTTTTAATTATTATTTTGGGTAATTTTGGGATTAATGCACGACCGGAAGATATTAACTGACCAAAATCAAATTAAAACACGATGTTTTAAGGCTATATTAGTAAACGTTACAAAATATTGTCATTACGAGAAACATCTAACTTAAAAAAACTAACCAAAAATGCGCAAAAATGATGTTTTTTCATATTTTGTCAAATTTTAGGCCTTATGCGCGATCGGAAGATATCAATGGATTTGGATATTTTTTTTTCCTTTTTTTTGTCTTCACAATTAACGACTTTTCCGCACTATTACATTACGAAAACATCCAATTCAAAAATTTAAAAAAAAATCCAGAAAATAAAGTTTTTTCATTTTTTGTCAAACTTTAGGCCTTATGCGCGATCGGAAAATATCAACCGATTTCGATAATTTTTTTTTTCTTTTTGTCTTCATAATTCGCAACTTTTCCGCGCTATTACAAATTCGAAATTAAAAAAAGTGTTTTTTCGGATCACCCTAGTGTACACAACGCATAAAAAAACACTTAGTGCTTAAAATTTTTCGGGAAGAAAAGTGAAATCGTACTTGCACTAAAATGAAGCAAAATATGAGAACTAAAACATAGCACTATTTGCAGGTTTTTCTTCTTGTTGTTGTCTTGTGCCAGTTAAGCTGGAAATTTTGGGCGAGCTGCTTCACTTTTCCATCTGTACCATTTCAATGTTAATATGTGTCAGAGTCAGAGATGCAAGATCAACTGGAAAAATCAACAAGTGCAAGAAGATGCAGTATAGATATGCTCCGATCAAGGAGGAGCAGCCCCTCCCCCCCCCCGGCTACGCCTATGATAAAGCCTTCCCAAGCGTAACATCTAATGTTTGCCTGTTGAATATTCAAGAATTCTTTTGAGAGCAAAATGTACAATGAAAGATACACTGCTCGACATTGAAAATGCAACACCAAGAAGGAGTGGTCAGAAATTCATGCAAATTTTACCGTAGACGCACGTCACTGAGTTATGCAAATGATATGAAATGCGCAGCTCTTCGACGCACGTGAAGTAAGATATAAGAGACTGAAGTTGAAAAGTGGGCTATGTTCATGTTGGTTTTTCTGCCAGACTAATTATCGGAGAAATTTGGTTTTTGTCTCGAAGGATACGTGTGATAGGAGGAAATGCCACGCCGTCCTCAACGAAGACACTTCCAGCATATAGACGACTTTACAAGGGGTATGGTGATCGGACTGAGAAGGAGAGGTTGGTCCATACGTCAAATTGCAGCTGATACCCACATGGATGCAAGCACTGTGCATCGGCTGTGTCGGAGATGGTTGGACGCCCGGCCTCACAGTGCTCGAATCAGCCAACATGCTCTACGAGGTGTACAGATGCTTTCCTGGCCACCATACTCTCCTGACTTGTCACCAATCGAACATGTGTGGGACGTGATTGGACGCCGTTTGCAGAACCTGTCACTGCCTCGTTCAGAGGACGAACTGTGGCAAATGGTTGAAAGGGAATGGAGTGCCATCCCTCAGGACACCATCCGCAGGCTTATTGACTCCATGCCTAGACGTGTTTCTTCGTGCATCGCTGTCCGCGGTGGTCCTACTTCTTACTGAGCCGACGCCGTCCTCGCTCTAAATTTTGCTTATTTATTTTGAAATAAATATCACTTATTTTTCCATGCTGTCTCTGTCTTCTTACCAAATTTCATCAATTTCTGACCACTCCTTCTTGGTGTTGCATTTTCAATGTCGAGCAGTGTAAAAAAGAAAACCTTTTAAAATGTGATGACCGTAGTTTTTATTCGCATTTTCATAACTTTCTATGTACCAGAAATTAAATTGAAATTATTTTTAGAGGGAGGGAGAGTATATTTTTAAAAATTGACTTAACATGGTAGCAAAAAGATTGAGAGTGAAAAAAGGGTTTTATCCTTCCCACTCCTTTAAATCGCTTCCTCCTGAGTAAGAAAATAAAACAAAATATATATATATATATATATATATATATATATATATTTATATGTGTGTGTGTGTGTGTGTATGTACAATATTTACAGCTGTATAAGTAACAAGCTTAATGCAGTAAAATACTGACCGAAGATAGAGCCCTGCTAACTGATGTATTGCTTTTGTTCGAGCTGCAACACGTCGAATTTTTTAGACGTGCCATTCTACTTGCTTTTAGTAAGCATTGAATATTTATTATGAAAGTTGTATGAAATCCGCATTCAATTAAGTCTGATGTTTTTAGTGCTGCTGAGAAGAAAGTTATTTTTCTGAAGTCTTTTCTTTTCTTTTTTTTAAAGCAGAAACCGTTTATAATTATGTTATGACAGTAGCATCACAACTAGAAATTAAGGACGAGGAACAATAAATAAAAAGCTACATTTAACATCAGGTAAGTATTTATAAGATAAGCTCTGTGAAACATAAATAAGTATTCAACCATTTTAGGTATCAGTATTATTTCTGTTTCATTGTATGTTAAGGAAATAACCGAAACACAGGGGTAATGTTTCGAAGAAAGGGCTCTTTGAATGAAAGATTGGTGTTTCCTATCAAACGTACTCTGCTTTGACTTTATAAGTTCGTTTCCATATATCGCACAAACAAACCGTAGAGTGGAATCTGAAAAAGATGGTCAGAGGTGTAGTGACGTGAGTGATGATAGTCCAGGCCCAGAAACCGTAGAATTCCATCTGGACCGGGTTCGAATCTGCTCTGCGCGTCTCCAAGGTATTGATGGCCCACATGGCGAAATTGCAAACCAAGAGGAACGTGACCATCTCCCGGCCTGGCTTCCTTAATTGCTGGTCACTGTTGCCAGCACAGCGGCGAGAAGCGTCAAGGATGAAAATAGTTTGAAAGGTGCCTTGTATCAAGCAAACGAGAGCTGTTAGCAGTACTAGGATAGTGTTCTGGTCGATTGTGAAGTGGCCTCCAATCACACTAAACATGGTAAAGAGATATAACCCGCTTTGAGCAACTACTAATAATATGCTATCGAGTTCCATGATTTGATGGGGATTGTACTTTAATTCTCTGACTTGAACGAGTGCTATGACCACCGCTAAAGTTGTTAAAAGATACAGAACGAGTTCTGCTATATGAGCTTCTAATATGGCTAGATACTTATATTGCGGTTTATTGATGAGTACGAAGAATATTATTAGGCAAATAATCGATAACACTAAAACGATAATCCCCGTGAAAAGGCCCTTGTTGGCTTTGGCACAATCGACTTGATAATAGTGTCTGTGTCGTGTTCCCTGTAGAAGGGCGTTGTTTATGCTTCCACTGTCCAGAGTATTCGGCATTTGGCGAAACTGTCCTATATTTCGCCACATGACGTATAATATAGCTGCGCAAATCAGACTGTACTCTATGGTGCATGGAAATAAAAATGGACTTGCGTTCTGCACGAGTTCTCCCATTATGTTGAGACGTCGACATCCGTGGCTGATATAAATCCCTGACATGTCGATTGACCTGGTTACTCTGCGCCTAGAGCTGTTGAAATGCTCAGTCAAGTCTTCTGTCAGAGGAGATAAGTAATCTTCTGCAATAGGAAAATTGAATGTACTTGGTATTACATATAGTGCAGGAAGGAGAATTAATATTTCATGCAAAATGCCTTGTGATCAAATGTTTTATGAAAATAGAAATAAAGACAGATACAAATTAGCTACTGCAGATAAGCAGAAATATCTTCTGGGCTGTTAGGTCGTGCTTCGTTTAGGGAATTTATAGCTGGCACACACGACTTTGAACTAACAAGCTGCCATCGCTTTGGGAAGGTTACAGTGCAGTAGTGTTACTAAGGTCTTTGGTGTTACTATGTCAGAACGTTTCACTAATTTATGTGTAAGGTTACACCAGCATTGTTTGCAAGATTACAGAGGAATTGTTTGGAAGGTTACACATTGGCAAAAAAAGTGCTTTCATCTGACTTTCGTGGAAGATTATTTATTTTTAAGTGCAAATCACCCGCAAGTCAATTATTCAATATTTTAAGAAAGCAAAGCTATTAAAAGATAAGGCATTAACGTCTTTTTACAAGTTCTAAATTACTTCCTTTTTGTAAGTATGAAAATAAATGAGGTTACAATATCCT
>JAXGGA010001672.1:87500-144135 GCA_038373865.1 Uloborus plumipes
CTTCGATGCTTGTCTTTGTCGATGCTTTGAATAATACTGCAGTTGTTCGAAATAGTTTTAACTGTAGGTGGAACTTTACACAGGCTATCTTGAAACTTTCCTCCAGCAGTTAGAGTTTTCTTAAAATCGGCGCAGATTATTTCAGAAGTTGTAAAATGTTACACCCACTTACAATGGTAACCTATCGGCCACCTTGTCTGGTGGTCAGAGATATCTGACCGTGGTGGGGTGGCCCCGGGTTCGAATCCCATGCTTGGGCATGGATGTACTCTCTCTGCTGTCTTTGTCCTTTCTTAGTGTGAAAGTGTATTATGAATGAATGCTTACCCTGTAGACCAGGCCTGCGGAGTCCGAGTCGAAGAGTCGGAGTCGGACTGATTTTGGAGCAAAGGAGTCGGAGTCGCTGAAAAACATATCGACTCCGACTACCTCCGATTTGGATGAAATTTTATGGAGGTGAAAGCAATAGAAACATCTTTGAAACTAATCTTTGAAATATCTTTGAAACTAATAGAAACAAATTTTCAGCGCCCAATACCCAAATCCTAAGCATCTACGATCAATAAAAAGGGCTTCAAAATGGCGGGTCTGCTTTGTGAAACGAATTGCTATGTTTGGGCTTATGCAAGTAAATAAAAAATATTTGCAGCAAAAATGCAATGTGTTAAAATAAAGTCTGGCCATTTAACAAGAAAAGGATTAGTTTTGTACGGAGTCAAATGATAAGAGCAGCGCTTGTCTTTTGCTCTGGAGAGAATGGACATTTTGGGAGGTCACTTTGACCTGTGAGAATTGAGATAAATAAGGTGAAATTACCTGCGAGAATTCACGAGATAACTGAACTTTTTGAGAGGTCACAATGACCTCCCATGACCTCCAACTGGGATACCCCAGCTTGCTACCCCCCTCCCCTAAAGTGAGTCCTGGCTACGACCATGAATAAAAATGAAACTTTTAAAAATGGACTTAATATTTCAACCTTTGTTTAGGGTTTTTCTCTCTTCACATTTGGGTAAAAAAAATTAATAAAAAAAAGCAGGAGTCGGGAGTCGGAGTCGAAAGTTTTAAAATCCCGGAGTCGGAGTCGACCATTTTTCCTCCGCCTCCGCAGCCCTGCTATAAACGGACGGATCCTTATGGCATGTGTGTTGAGCTAAAACGGCCTTCCACCTTAATGGTGCTCGTAAAAACGGTAGCCGTACCTATCCTGCCTCAAATCGAGTAGATTTCATCTACTCGGGCTCTGATACCCGAGTGGTATTTCAAACAACAACGGTAACCTTATATATAAACCCATGTTTGAGAAAATTGCAACACCATGAAGGAGTCGTTATAATTGAATGAAATTTAATACACAGCTGAGTGATAGTGGTGCAAATAAATGATTAAACTTAGAAAGAGAGTCAACAAACAATAAAAAAATATTGAAATTAGTATTTTATGTAGCCACCACGCGCTGCAATAAGTGCTGCTACGCGACGTGGCATGGCGTCATACAAATTTTTAATGTCTGACTGATCAAGAGCATTCCATAGTGTTTGTATGCGTACCCAAAGATCGTCTGTAGAAGCAACAAGACGAGGATCACGAACGAGACGCCGACCAACAAAATCCCAGACATGTTCAATCGGCGACTTATCCGGGAATACGCTGGCCAGGGAAGATGGTCCTTCATGGTGTTGCAATTTTCAAACATGAGCTTATATATATATATGTATATATATGCGTACCAGGAAAGCAAGGGGTTTAGATAACCACCGGAAGAGAGTAGCAGGGCCGTAACAAGGTCACAAACAAGAAAAAAAAAGTGAGTATCAAATTGGTGACCCCTGAAATTTTTCAGAAGCACCTCAAATGGTGAAGATTCCGCTTCTGAAGAGGGAGTCAGGGAGTCATTACCAGGGTTGCCAGACGTCCCGGATTTCAAGGGACAGTCCCGTATTTCGAAATATTGTCCCGCGTCCCGGGGAACCTTGATACGGGACGGCTAAAGTCCCGTATTCTGGTTAGAAGAGGCATTTTACAAAACGAAACATTATTTTCAGAAAAAAATGAAGTAAAACAGAAAATGAAATAGAGTGATAAGAAAATTGATTGAATTAATTTCCTGTTCTGAAGTAATGTTAGTGTTCTATTCATTTAGCTTAGAAATTATTATGACAATCATTTCAACAAACGTTCGTTTTAAAGTGGTGTATCTTTTTGTAAATGATTTTACTATCCTTTATTGTAGAAAAGCTCTTCTCAATTTTTCAATTGGATGTGTTCAGTTATTATTAGACACTAGATTGTTTGAACCAATTAAATTTAATCTTTTGAAATTCGCTTCGCTTTTATACTAAAATATGTAACTAAATGTTATTCCATTTAGCAAACAAATACGCGTTTTAAAAGCGTGAAGATACATGGGTCATTTTTAAAATTTGCTTACATTTGCTGTCCGGAGGTTAAAAAGACGATTTTAAAGCATAACTTGTATTTTAAATTCAATGCGAACAACTATTTTCTGCAAGAAATACCCCCAAAAAAATTCTATCACTCAAACAATTATTGAAATTCATTTATTTATTTTTTATGTAAGTCTTTAAAAATGAGAATCAAGGCAAAAACGCTTGTCCATTTCCAATTTTCGCAAGTTCAACTATTTTTTAAAAAAAAGTATATACAACAAATTACTTTTATATATTGACTATCAGTGTATGATATCCATAATAAATATTGACAATAGTAATTTTTTTTCATTAAGAAATGTATCAATATATTTTGTCCGGCAGTTCTTGTCAAGTCCGTTACTCTAAGATCATTTTAGCTAAAAAAGGTATTTATTGCAGTCAAAAGATGGGAACACGTATTCAGTTAACTTAATAAACTAGTGACGTAACTATTTCGTACCATTTTGTTTTCTTGAGTCGAGAAGTATTGATGTGGCGTTTCGCACAAGATTTCTTCCAGGTGCGTATTTTTATTCTTTGTCAAGTCTGTTACCAAAGATTTTAGTATTAATTTTTACTTTTTCTCAACTTTTACCCCGAAATATTGTTTATTATAGAACTCTAGGAAAATGCATATTGGTGTTCAATTTTTAAATTCGACAACCTAGCCATCATTTGACATTTTGGTTGAAATGTCAAGTCCGTTACTGGTCAAATCCGTTGCCAAATGTCAAGTCCGTTACCATACAGTTTTTGATCAATATTTTAATGATCACAAACATTGTTTTAAGCTTCATGAACGCAAATAATTTTAAATGAAGTTGGTTCTAGGCGCTATGATATAGTTTAAAAGTGAGATTTCATATTGATTTTGTATGATAACGGACGACAATTTTCTTTGCAACTTAAAGTTTTACAACAGCATTTGAATACTTGATTATGCATCAAAGTGTACAATCAATTACTTTTTCACACACCTAAAATATGTGGCAAAACATCTACTAGAGATTCTAAAAGAAAACAGCAAGTTAAAAAAATTACTTTAAAATTCTGAAATGTAAGCATATGGAGAAAATGACCCACATAATTTTTTCAGTGAGTGACATAAATATAAGTTACAGTGAGTGTTTTGGCAACCTAAATACCATCAAAACTTAGAAAGAAATATTGCAGCAGTAAAATCAAGCAACAAATATGATTTAAAAAAAAAAGGTTTTCCCCAAAAGATATTGATTATTTATTTATTTTTATTTGTTTTTGGTTAACTTCTTGTAGTAAGTTCGAGTAGTAAGGTTTAATTTTATGTCTACTCAATCAAAATTTTTGTTAATGACTCATTAAAATTTTTTTCATTCAAATTTCCCGTTGGTACGTCTAACTTTTTGAAAAAGTGTACTAAACATTTGTCATCAGTAGAAGCGACAATATCTTTCACGTCGAGACAGGCCCGTCTTTTGGGATATCAGGACGGTTGATCAATGGCTCCCCCCCCCCTTGATTTTGGGAACTTTTGGTATAATTTACTTGAAATGTGGTATAATTTACCTTTTGCCCCCCCCCCTCCCGGTAAAATTTGAAATGACCTGCCTACGTCAGGAAAAAGGGTGTTAATAAAAGGGAAATATGAATTTTCACAATAATTAATGTTTAACCTTTTCCCATACTCATATTCATGACGAAAAATAACTATGCAGCGGTAAAAAACGAAGTCTTTATTTATATGATCATTGTGTATTTTTTTTCTTCATTTATACTTGTGAGAAACATTTAATATTAAAGTAAAAATTCAACCTTTAGAATTCATCTCTCAACCCCCCCCCCCCCGAGCCTGTCCCGTATTTACAGTTCTTAAATCTGGCAACCCTGGTCATTACGGACGCTTCTCGAAATTGTAGTCTTAAAAATGCATTTTAGATAAACTTTGGTAATGTTATAGGTTAGGAGGGAAAAGTACATGAACGCTCGTCCGTCCATTTTTGGAAATTGACACTTTAAAAATGCAATTGTTTTGATTTTTAATAGATAATTGTTTGATTATGTTAGAGAGTTGGATAGTGGTGCACTTGTTTAAGAAACCGGTCCTGGCATAAAGGAATGGACCCTATTCACGGTGTGGCATAAGGGGTGGGCCCAGAGGGTCCGGGCCAAACCCAAAATCAAGGAAAATTGTCCTGAAATAATTTTAAAATGTGTTTTCAAAATGGGAAGGTCCCGAATTTCGCCCCTTTTCGCTAAACATTTAACAAAGAAAATTTAAAATTGCAGTTAAGACCCTCAACGGCAAAAAATTTCCAGGAGAGCACCTTTCTATCACTTAAATTTCGAAATTTTTCTGAGAGAGAGAGCACCCTACCCCTCGATTTCTTTCAACGAATTATAGCATAATTGCGGATTTTAAACTTCAATGCCACAAAATTTGTGGGGCAGCTTCTAAATCCATACTTTTTCCCTAACGTACGTCATTAAAGATAGCCTAAAATGGGTTTTCAAGACATCAATGTTAAAACATTTAAAGGGTTCAGAACCACCACCGTTTCCCTAACGAAAGTTTGAAATAAACTCGGCTATGCTTGGTTACTTCGGCCCCCTCCAAAATCCAAACATATGTGCGCCACTGGTGTGGCAACGGTCCATTTAATTTTTCGCTTGCAGGTATTTGGATCCAGTTTCCAGTGTTAGTAGTGCTAAATAAATAAGTTTTATTGAATAATAACTGGCATTTATAAACATAATGAACATGCGTAGGGTCTATATGGGCTTAGAAAAGTGATGGAGAAGGAAAACAATGCGACTTTTTACCCATTTTCCCATGATGAGCTAAGACTTTAAATCAGTAAAATACACGCATTAAGAGAATATTTCACTCCAAATGACTCAATCTTCATTCTGTTATATCATTCCAAAGTAAAAACTTTTAAAAGACTTATTTTTTGAATAGAAATAAAAGTTCTTACGCTGCAAAGATACGCGTGTTAATGGACGGCAGAGAACCGGATTTTCGTCTGCTAGGCAGGGCCTGATTAAGATATCACGGGGCAATACTTTTTTGGGGCCCCCCATAATGAATCTTTTCAATTTTAAGCATGGGATAAAGCAAATTTAGGCATTGACTACAACAATTTTAGCCATTTGGGGGCCCCTAAATTATGGGGCCCTAGGCCGCGGCCTATTCAGTAATCAGGCCCTGCTGCTAGGCTCCCCTCAGTGGGCGGTCAATACTTGCAATGACGTCACATGAATAGGGTCCATTATCATTAAAACCCCCTGTGTGTAATTGTTTTAAACTAACCTGAGGCTTGAAATATGTTACTTTCAAGGAAACTTGAAAAAAATTCATATTTTAATTCATAAGGAAGCTAGCTGAACACATGCGAGCGGTGTTTAATCTTGCCAGAGCCTACTACTAGTCACTTTTAACAAACTAACTAGTACTAAAAAAGTAGCAATTTTACAGTTAATCACTGTAAAATTAGCAATTTTTATAGTTTAATACTGTAAAATTAGCTGAATTATACTGCGAAAACAACATTGATTTTTTAGTGTAAGCATGAAAAAAAATGACAAATGTAAAGATTAATAAGGGTAAAAGTAAGGCGCGAATTGGGTTGGATTAACTTGATTGTTAAAAAATATTTGAATGATACAATTACACGTAAAATTAAATTAATAAATTGATCAGGTGTGGATATTTTATGAGAATTTTCAACAAAATCGTGCTTACCAACGTGATGTTGATTTTCAGTGTGATGCGCTTCCATAACAAAAGCCGGGATCAAGTTGGTGGCATTAGGAGTGATGAGAGTCAATATTTCATGTTTCGTTTCTTGGACTAGGACGTGCAACCAAACACACATATTGGTTGCAATCATGTGCATGAGTCCAAATCTGGCAAGATTGCGATACTTCCTTATAGCCATCTGCGGGAAAGAGAAAGGGATTCAACTCTAATGAAACTGTAAATTTTGAGCATCTATCGCCCAGTGATCTATTTATAGATCACCTCTTTTTAGACTACTCACTGAAAACTATACCTTTTTACCATTTCTTATTCTTATTGGCTGGTCTCCTATTGAACCAATTTCCAATAAGAACCCAGCCAATGAGAATAAGAAATGATAAAAAGATATAGTTTTCAGTGAGGAGTCTCAAAAGAGGTGATCTATAAATAGATCACTGGGCGGTAATGGGTTAATTTTGAAAAAGTAATTACTCTCTTATAAAATAAAGAAAGAGAATAGTCCAAGTTTTTCTCACTCAACAAAAATAAACCAAATTTATTGCATACGCAGATAATCGCTGGGTTATTTTAACTGAAAAATAAAAATGTAAATAAAACTAAAAAGAAAAATAGGGTGGAAAATTTTATGAATGCATGTTTTTTTTATATCAAAATATTATACCATCAGGCTGGATAAATAGTGGAAGATTTTTCATTACGATTTTTGATGTATTCCGCAGTGGTTTTGAAAATAGAGTAAAAAGGTTTCAAGGTGCATTCTGATTTGCAATTAGCTTATTTGTTGGCATTTATAAATGATCTCAATGTCAAAATCATCAGTTATGCCGACGTATATATAAGGCTGCCTCTACAGGTTTCAGCAGCTGTTAATTATACGTAGTTCAGTATGTGCACATATGTAAAGACTGTTGTTACCGCCTCCCCAAATTAGAGTTCAGGTGATTCAACTCATTAATGTCCTATTGAATTGAACAAATAATTTTGCGCTGAAAAATCTAAATCAAATAATCAACGTAATGAAGCAAAAAATTTGCAAGAATCTGTAGACACGTGTTTCAAGGCTACAAGGAACCCCCTTTTCAATGCAATGAAGTGTGAGCTTTAGGATGAAAACTCATCCGAGAAAAGCTTTTCTCGGCTGACTTTCCATCCTAACTTCATTGCAAAAAGGGGTTCCTTGTATCCCGGAACACGTGTCTGCAGATTCTTGCAAATTGCTTATTTCATTGCGTTGATTTTGAATGTCCTTATTGTTTGAATGATAACTGTTTTGAATGTTAAGAAAAAAGCATCGGTGGTACATGATTATCAAGATAATGGAAGCACCACAAGAAATAAAATAGAGACAAGAAAGTTTACTGCATTTTAGGCAAAAGATCACGGTTAAGTGAACAAATCATGTTTTGTGTTTAAATACATACTTCAGTGTAAGGAAGCAAATTGGCCGCCGATTAATTATAATGTTAATCATATTTAATACTATAATTTTCCATTACATTTTTTCAGCTCTTCAGAATAATGTTTTGATTATTTCCGGGAAGGATGCGTGTGTGTATTTTCTCACCATTTTTATAATTTTCTTAAAAATGTGTCAACATTTTATTCAAGTTCTATAAACTGATTTTCTTATTACTGTAGGCCATAGCAACCCCAGCCATCTGGAGGCCAGACTTTCAAAAGAGAAAGTGCCCGAAAATAGACCTTTTTTTTTTCTTTTAACTTCAGTTCGGACCTGAATTATGTTTTTTCATGAAGATTAAGGTATTCAAGTCAAAAAAAAAAAAAAAAACCGGAAAAATTGACACTACTTTTCAAATGTTGCTCAAACAATAAGTCGCCCGAAAAGTAGTGGCGCAGAATTCTAAATTTCAGAAGAGAGCGATCTGAAACAGGAGCCCAAATCGCCATTGGTAGCCCAATCTGGCTACCAATGTCATTTAAATTCATACATCTCCCCCCCCCCCACCCCCCTCCCTGCTCCGCCGAGCACGCCCACATCCTACTTTGGTTTTTCTTGAACATACGAAAGTTATAATTATGATAATGTGGAGGTGTTTTTATGCTGAAGAGAAATTTCTAGGAAAACCACTTTTTCTCTGCTATTTCACTTTTCCATTCATTTCCCGTTTCTTCAGCAAATGAAGCTCTTTCTTTTCTCTTTGTATTGTGTGATATCCATCATTTGCACTTTACCGTTCGTTTTTTATCACATCATTTCGAAGAATCACAAAACTGCGTCAGGATTTGACCTGGAAACAGGTTTCGCCTTTTAATATCCTTCTGAATTTTTCTGCCACTTATATTAATTTATCATTTAATAAGATTTATCGTTAGATAGTTATTCTAACGAAGTGTGAAAAAGGATTACTCATTAGAATCGTGTAAACCCGGTAGAAGTAGCGCTTGGTCCTGAATGTTTGAGTGTGCAATTAACTGATATGCCCCTGAACTTCAGTCAATAAAGTTTAACCTGCTAATTTTCAAGAACATCTACTAGTAACTAATGTGTTTCACTGATTGAGAAACAGCATTCATTTTTTTTTTCTGGAATACCTTCGCCAACTGGGGGTCAAATTCAAACACTTAAAATCTCTTATACTAAATGAGAACTACTTTAAAGCTTCACTCCAATTCTGTTATAAATGCACGTGCAATTTAATATGGATATGTATTAAGTGTCTTTTGAGTGGCTTTTCTTTTTCGCTCTTTTAATGAAATAAGATAACATTTTTTGTAGTAATTAGTTTGTCTCTTAACCCTTCACTGCACGGTGTGCCAGATCTGGCACAAACCAAATAAACCCTCATATATTCCTATGATTTTTAAATGCAGTTAAACTGAGCTTTGTGCCCCTTCTGGAACATTGCTATAACAGTTTAGTGTGATTTTTATGCACTAGTTAGCTGCACTAGTCTAGGTATTACAGTTCTTGCTTTTTTTAAAAAAAAGGGTCTGCATTTCCGTTAGAAGTGTGCTTAGTCATTATTTCCTTTGTTCCAAAAATGTTTAAATACACTTAGTGGAAAGTTTGTTAATACCACTTATGACACAAAAACATTGTAGATTATTACACTTATCGGTATACAAAGCATATGCTATGTGCTTTGTGCCATATATAGAACAAACAATTAAAACATCATTTTTGGTGCACATTTTTAAGATTAATTTTTTTCTTCATTTTTCCTGAACTCAGGGTTATTTAAAAGGTAACAAATGATTTTTTTCATGAAAACATAAAAAATCGTGCAGTGAAGGGTTAAATTGCGATTTGCGTGTAAAAATTTACATTTAACAAATTGAAAATGAGCTTTTGTTAAAATTTACATGCATAAACTGCATTCAGCAACAAGTATAAAGATTAAATTAAAAATTTAAAAAAAAAAAAAAACCCTACTCTGATGGTCGACTTGATACTAAAACGAACTTCACCGGTCAAAAAGCATTATAAATTTAAATAGATTTAATTGTATTCGTGAGGGCATGGTAAACACGGAAAAGGTAAAAATAATCCTTACTAGTAAAATTTGCTTGCAGAACAAAGAGGGAAAATTGAAAATCCTTTTAAAACTTCATACTAAAATCAATTACAAGTATTTCAAATGTTAACAAATAGAGATTGGCAACAGATAAACATTTTATATCATTGAATTTTCTTTTCCTTGTCTGCCAACAATGGCATCGGTTTCCAATTGCGTAAATAAAATTTTAGCCGCATTTGCTTAAAAATTTTATAATTCGAGTTCTATATAACATAGAAGTTTCAAACACATATCAGACGCAGAGAACATTTCTCTTTCTCTTGGTACTATTGTTTTTAATTTTCAAATATGTTTTCACTTCGAAAACTGTTACATAAAATACTTTTGTGTGATCCCAAATGTGAAAAATCACATTTCCTTTCACCCCCCCCCCTTCCCTGCCGCAAACTGTCACCGTTTTATGAACCACCTCTTCCCCTTGTCAAAGTGTGACATCATCATAGGACGATCTCTAAAAAATAAACAATTTAACTTTGTGTTGAGGAAATAAGTGACAAAATAAGCGAAATTTATATAAAATGTACAAAATGTACCTGCTTACGAAATAAAAAAACTACCGAATATTTCGTGTTGCATGCAGGATCTAAAACTCGTTACTCGTGAAAAACACGCTTTATAGCGATTTTGCGTGTGTCAAATCGAGTTGTAGCATTCACAAATATTATTAAGATTAAGAAGCTAGTAACTGAAATAGATAACTGAATTTGTGCATAAACATGATTGCATAAACACAGCATTTGAAAAGCACAAATGCGCTGGATTCAGAGCAATTAATTCCAGTTCATTTGCTTTTCAAACGTTATATTTATGATATTAAGCTACTGACCCTTGAGTTGAGGAAAATGAAGTATAACTGGATAAATGTGAAAGCCATTCTGCTGCTCGGAGTGAGGGCGTAAAGGATATTGTAACAATGCGAATCCACCTCGAGCTCGAAGAATTGTCCAAACTCCAGTCCAGAGTAGATCATACTGCCAATACCGAAAGCTGAAAAGAGATCACTAATTACATTTCACAATTCTTCTCGGTTACTTACACTGTAAAACATAGATGTTTTACAGTATAATACAACTCCTTTTACAGTAATTTTACATTAACCCATTAATGCCTGACATTTTTTTTCCAAAGATATTTTGTATACTGGTTACAAACAGTGTTAAATGGACAGGAAAAATAATTAAAATAATATCATGTAAAAAATAATTTTTTTATTAAGGAAAGAAAGATCGTTCCTTAAAAGTTACGATAGACCCCAGAGGGTACATACTTTTTTTACTAAATTTTTTTTCTGCCTGCGATAATATTTAAAAAGACATTTTATAAGAAGAAATAAAATCAGCAATTAACTTGAACTGGGAAGCTGGGAATAACTTTGAAAACTTAGCTTTTTTTCTTGAGATTGTGAACGATGTGATTTTCGATAAAGATCATATTAAAACTGCTACAGAACACAGTTCACAATGGTTATGTGCTGCAATCTGTTAATAACGAATTGAAGCAAAACCAAGGTACTAATTGAACACTATAATTTAGTTGAAATGTTCTTTTTGGGGAAATTCAGACCCTTTTTTGGACCGTCCCTAAAAAGGGACGCTAGGCATTAATGGGTTAATAAACTGTAAAATTGTTAATTTTACAGTCTTAGTAAACTGTAAAATTGCTAGTTTCAGTTTATTACAGTGCATCTTACAGTTTTAAAAAAGAACCTTTGCTTCCAGTATTATACTGTTGTTTTACAGTATAATACAGCTTAATTTATGGTAAAATCGCTAATTCTACTTTAATAAACTGTAAAATAACTAGTTTTACTGTTTATTACTGTGCTTTTACTGTTTTAAACTGGAACCTCTGCTGAGTATTATACTGTAAAAACAACACTAAAGTGTTTTTAATTGGAGTGTATACTACACTGCAACGTTTCTTGACAAAAACATCGTTACGTCAGCGTGACGTTTGCGTGACGTTAGCCTATGAAAAACGAGCTAGATAAAACGTCACAGCCCACTTGGCGAATGAGAGGAGATCGCTGGCTGCTTGTGAACTCTTATTGGCTCCGCCCGTGGTGACGTTCAGTGTCAACTTAAGTTGCTGTCTAGTTATAGTAGTACACACACACACACACACACACACACACACACACACACACACACACACACACACACACACACACACACACACACACACACAATATAACTCATATGTCCTGAAGCAAAACATGCATTGCGTATCATTTATTCTTTCAGACTTACAGTATCTTCACTAACATTGTTAAATTCAATTCCGGTTGATCCAAAGAGCATGCCCGGTGTAAGGTGTAAAAATGTAAGGATTCAAAAAATGTATATAGATATCATCGGTAAGGCATCTAAACATTTCAGTGGCATACGCAGGATTTTCTCAAGGGAGTGGTTAATTTTTTTCCTAAAAGAAAAATAATTAATTTTTTTTTTCAATTAGTTAATTTTTTCCTAAATTAAAACTTCTTCCCCCCACCCACACTGCCTCCCACAGTCAATAAAGTTGAAAATTTCAGCTAATGCAATAATTGTTAAGGCGCTCCTACGCTCTTTACTTATAATAATATAAATAGTAAACTTACATACAACTTTGTAAAGGCCTTCATTCTCCTAAAATATGCAAAACAGGCCTTTTGGCCCATATATTCAAGTCCATTTTGCGAACGTAAATAAGTACATATTAGGATTGGCAGTCTGCATGACCCGAGGTTTTAAACCCAGTACTGCCGTGGGCAGGTAAACGGCAGTATCTGCAAAAATGAGTTCTCGAGATAATTGAAGAAACGCGTTTTTGATTTCCCACAAAGATCAATAAAACATTGAACTTCGAACATAGGCGATACTATATGTTTATAACAATATATTTTTTGGGTAATCGATTGAATTTTGATTTTGCAAGCGCATAGAGAGGTAAAGCAGATACTGCCGTTTACCTGCCCTTTTCACTCTAATTGTCATGCGGAATTGACTGGCAGTCGGCAGTAACTGCACAGTATGCTGCTAAATGTCCAGTATTTACATATTCGATAACATGCGGAGTAGATATGTTATTACGAAATATATTATTGCATTGTGAATGATATGTTTTATTTAAAAATATACATAAATACCGTGTATCCACTTGATATAGATTTAATATAAACGAACGCAAAATATAATTAAAAAATATAATGAACTGTATTGTATTATGGAAAATATGAAGCAAAACTTGATGATTCTTCAGCCATTTTTACTTCCTTTTACTTAGTAAAGGAAGTATTGTGATCACAAAGAAAATTTCACTCAAAATTCGGTCTAAATTTTGATTTTGCTCACCCCCGAATGAATGTTGAGTAGTTTTTTCGACCTATCAGCACATGCATATGTACCTACTAACATATAAGCAGCCGAAATATCCTTTTCGACCATGCCCCAGTTAATTACGACGAGTTTTCTCGTGACGTCTGTATATACGTATGCATGTGCGTATGTATGTATGTATGTATGTATGTATGTTTGTATGTATGTGCGTATGTATGTCGCATAACTCAAAAACTATATGCCGTAGAAGCTTCTAGTTTGGTATGTAGGCTCTGAGGGTGGTCGTTGTGCACCTCCCCTTGTAGTTGCATTCGAATGTTCTCAAGGGGGTCTTTTACCCCTTTGTGGGGTAAATCAATGTTAATTTCAATGCAGATTGAGTGATATGATTTGGTGCAACCACTTGGCGATATATCGCCAAACTTTTCGTCGCCAAGTGTTTGACGCCAAGTTGGCGACAAATTTGGCGAAAAAAGCATTTTTTTTTAAATTTGGATTCAATTTGGCGCTATTGGGCACATTTTGCGAAAAATTCACTGAATCATGTTAAAATCGGCAATATTTAGAAAATAAATCATTGTAAAACATTATTTTGCATTGATTCGTGACAAACTAGGGATGTAAATGTTTGAATTGTTATCTTGCTCACACTAATGCACTATTTTAACACTTGAGGCATTTATTATGGAATTTAAACGTAAAAGGAAGTAGTGTGGCGTTCACACCAGATGTTTTAAAATTACTACAAATCAGTTAATACTTTGTACTTTGCATCAAAACAAGAAATCACTTTGAGAAAAAGAGCGCTTGAAATGCTTGTTGTACTGACGATTTTTTTCATAGTACTATTAAAAATGCAACAGCTAGGGATTAAACTGCAAAAACTATCGTCTGTTAGTATGAAAGCAACTGTAATTAAAAGAAAACAAAACAATGTAAATAAAATCATTTCATTGCTGCATTTTTGTTTGTCGTCTGCCAAGTTTGGCTTGTGTATCTTTGAAATCGTAAAAAATATTGTCTGCTAGTGGAGAGAAACTTTATTTGAAAGAAAAACATGTGGTATGGACCCCACACTACTCCTTTTACGTGTAATTTTTTTTAGTAGATGCCGTAAGTGTTAAAATAATGCTTGGAATGAGCAAGATGACAATTTAAACATTTACGCCCCAAATGTACCACGAAACAAAGCAAAAAATGATTTACGACAATTCATTTTCTAAATATCGCCGATTTTAACATCATTCGGTGGATTTTTCGCAAAATACTGCCAATAGCGCTAAATTGAGCCCTTACTCATAAAATTAATTTTTTCGCCAAATTTGGCGATATGTCACCAAGTTGGCGACAAGCACTTGGCGACTAAAAGCTTGGCGATATATCGCCAAGTGGTAACGCCAATTTATATCACTTAAGTCTGCTTTGATATTAACACTGATTCACCCCCAAAAGGAATAAAACACCCCCTTGGGAACATTCAAGTGCAACCAATGACCTCCCATGACCTCCCATTAGGGCACCCCTACTTTTGCTTAGTTTAAGTACAAAGGAAAACGGTTTTTGCTGCTTGATGCAAGTTTTGCACAGCGATTCATATTATGTTCATCCTACAGACATGCAGATACTGCCGTTTACCTGCCCATAGCAACGAAAAATGCAGTTACTGCTAATTACCATTGGTTAAAAATCAGTTTTTTTTCATCGGAAACCCAAAAAAGATGCTTGTACCATAAAACTAATGTTACATAGATTTCAAAAATGCAAAAAAATTAAAATCGAAAAATTTGCAGTTACTGCCCTTTACCTGCCCACGGCAGAGTAGACCCGCATGCCCCTCGCTGCGCTACCTTAATATTCAACTCGCTATTTGCTTGTTTCGAAATTCGCAGAAAGGAAGTTTCGTTTCTCGTTTCATTCACCATTTCCGAGTTACTTAGAACGAGTTTTCTCATAACGACTGTGCGTACGTATGTAAGCATGTATGTATGCATGTACGAGTATGTCGCGTAACTCAAAAACGGTATGTCGTAGAGGATTGAAACTTTGCATGTAAGCTCTGAATGGAATCCTAGTTGTGCACCTCTTATTTGGTTCCATTCGAATGCTCCAAACAGGGTCGTCGATACCTTTTTGGGGCAAATCAGTGTTAATTTCAATACAAACTTAAGTGATACTATGATTTGGATGGCCACTTGGCAGTATATGGCTAATATTTTGTTCTTCAAGTTTTTGCCCCCAACATGGCGACAAACTTAGGGTTTTTTTTTTTTTTTTTTTCGAATCTGGTTCAAATCTAGGCGCGTTGGTAGCTAGTAATGAATATAATATTAGAAGTACACACGAAATTTTTCCTCTTACCTACTGCACCTAGTCTAAGATAGAAACTTCCACAGTGGGCTGCATCATTGAATCGTTTCTTGGATATTTGTGGTGTCGTCCCTTGTTCCATTGCGCTTAAGCTGTTTGCGACGGAACCTACTCGTCTCAAGACTTGCTTGAAGAAGGAATTTTGCTTACTGTTTTTCTGATTTTGAGATCTCAGAAGAAAGAGATAGACGTAAATCAGAAATGTAATACTCCCGAGATATAAATAAAGGTAAAAGCCCTGAAAAAAAAAATTTTCACATCTTTTATTTTTAGCCATTAAAAAGAGAAGCAGTCCTAGTTTCAAAAGAAAGTCGTAAGGTATACCTCGTAGTAAGAAGCTGGAATCTTGTGCGAGATGACTTCTGCAAGAGGGAAACTAATCCCCATCACCACAAGTAACTTGGCGTAGACTGCACTCAGCATTATTACGAGAGAATCGCTGAAAATGGAAGCTATAAATGAAAGATAATATCTACCAAAATATCGGAAAAAGTATTGAGCACATTTCATATTTCTGGATGGAGGGCTTTTAGTTCAATTTTGACAAATTAAAAGTTTTCACTATCAAGAAATGCAGACAAGTGTTCACTCTATGTTTCTAAAAGTTGCAATGCTACACTAATTTTAGCTGACCCTTTTTACATTTTTCATTACATTTTTTTAACTTCGTAGGAACAAACTGATATTTATCACATAGTCCTGATTATTTAAAATTAATTTATCTTTTTTTCTCCCCTGTATTTTTTGTAGTTGCAACACTTGGTTTTGTTTATTATTCTTTGTTGTTAAGTTTTATTAATTTATTCTATTCTTAGAAAGATTAACGTAAGGAAAATTTATCATAAAATTTTTTTTTTTAATTACAATTGAAAAACATGGATTTTTTTCTTAAAGATCTAATTTACTTTTAGTCGGAATTTTTACTGGTTAAAGTAACTTATGGTTGAATTACCATAACTTGAAACAAGACAAATTGGCTATAAATTTCATAGCATTCACTAAGAATGTTTCAAAGTGTGATTGAACGTATGTTTTTCATTTGTTGCTAAATTTCTTTCAACCAAAGCGCGAGTATTACTACCGAGGAAAAAATACTAAAAGAATAGGAAAATCAAGCTCAGTTAAGTGAGAAGAATAAACAGTTTGGGATTGCTAAAAAGAAGGAAAAGAGAAGGAACAAATGGAGGTACATACATGTTTCTTTTTTATTGATAAGACAACATAAAAGTTTTATACAACATAATTTTGAACATCACATATTTCCACATGAGCTCCATTTGTTACACACAAAATATCAAATTGATATTGAATTTCAATCCAATTGTATTGTAGCATTTTGCAGCGTGCGAAACTCTAGTTCTGAGTATCAGAAAGGGAGTACGGAGATCATATGTAATAGGGGAGGGGGTGAAAAAACACTTTTTTTTTTTAATTTCGAAGTCATAATAGCGCAGAAAAGTTACGAATTATGAAGACAAAAAGAAGAGGTAAAACTTATCGAAATCGGTTGATATCTTCCGGTCGCACGTAAGGGCTAAAATTTGACAAAATATGAAACAAACTTCATTTTTTGTGATTATTAATTATTACTATTATTTTTGAATTAATGTTTTCATAATGTTTTCGCGCGGAAAAGTTGTGAATTATGTAGACAAAAAGAAGGAAAAAGAGGGAAAAAAATCGAAATCGATGAATATCTTCCTGTCGCGCCTAGGGCCTAAAGTTTGACAAAATATGAAAAAACTTCATTTTTGCGATTTTTTTTTTTTTTTTTTCAAATTTTTTGAATTGGATGTTTTCGTAATGCAATAGTTTGTAACATTTTCTAATATAACTTTAAAACATTGTGTTTTGATTTGGTTAGTTAATATCTTCCGTCTTCAATGTGCTACTGATAAGACTGTTTGTCAAATTCGCGGGGTAGCAGTTTTCAGTTAAAGTTACAATTAATTGTCTTATTGCTGAGTCTAGATTTGAATTATTGTTGCAAATTTTTTTGTATCGTGAAACTTGTAAAATGACAATGTTCTTGAAAAAATTTTACTTAGACAACTGTGAAAATGGAAAAGTGAGTGCACTTTGAAGTTGAAATCTTTACGTTTGTCAGAGTGCTAGATCGACATCTTTATCTTCTAAGTTAATATAAATGTCCAGAAAAAAAGCAGTGTTGTTAATATTTGTTTGTTTAAACAAAAGTTCTTTTGGATAGATATCCTTGTATATATTATGGAAGTTACTGTTATTAAAAATTATAATGTCATCAATGTACCTGAAAGCCTCAAGATCATTGTCGATCAGAAAATTTGACTCATAAACAAGAAAAACGTTTGCAAAAGCACTGGAAAAAGACGTACCCATCGGAATACCGTTAATTTGCTTATAAAAATTAGAGCCATTAAAAAGATAGTTTTCGAAAACACAGAACTTAACTAAATTTAGCCAGTAGCTTCTTTTTGACCCTATGCAATATTCATACTTTTCGTAAAGTTGATTAGAAATGTCTAAAATTAGATGATGGGGAATATTTGTAAAGATATTTTCGAAGTCAAAACTATTAATACTGTAAATATTGTTATTACGATTATTTAAAAAGTTCAAAACCTTTTGGTTGTTCAAAATAATTAAGTTTTTTCTTCTGCAATTTTTTCCAAAATATTTTTAAGTTTTTCGAAGAAAATATAACCGGCTCTAACGTTATAAGAATAAGTCCCACTTGTAACAAACCTGAATTTAATTGGATTTTTATGAAACTTGACTGTGATAAAAAAGGAAAGGAAACTTGAAATTAAGATGCTTTGTGTTTAAGATTTTATCATATGCGAGTAACCTTATCTTGAGGCAGGATTCTGCTTCGCTAATCATTGGCTAAGTGTTGATATTGGAATATTCATTTAAAAGTAGTTGCTTGTAAAGAAATTTACACATGATGGTGACTCGCATATGATAAAATCTTAAACACAAATCATCTTAATTTCAAGTTTCCTTTCCTTTTTATCACAGTCAAGTTTCATAAAAATCCAATTAAATTCAGGTTTGTTACAAGTGGGACTTATTCCTATAACGTTAGAGCCGGTTATATTTTCTTCGGAAAACTTAAAAATATTTTGGAAAAAATTGCTGAAGAAAAAAACTTAATCATTTTGAACAACCAAAAGGTTTTGAACTTTTTAAATAATCGTAATAACAATTACAGTATTAATTCTTTTGACTTCGAAAATCTCTTTACAAATATTCCCCTTCATCTAATTTTAGACATTTATAATAAACTTTACGAAAAGTATGACGATTGCATAGGGTCTAAAAGAAGCTACTGGCTAAATTTAGTTAAGTTCTGTGTTTTCGCAAACTATCTTTTTAATGGCTCTAATTTTTATAAGCAAATTAACGGTATTACGATGGGTACGTCTTTTTCCAGTGCTTTTGTAAACGTTTTTCTTCATGTTTAGAAGTCAAATTACTACCGAGGAAAAAATACTAAAAGAATAGGAAAATCAAGCTCAGTTAAGTGAGAAGAATAAACAGTTTGGGATTGCTAAAAAGAAGGAAAAGAGAAGGAACAAATGGAGGTACATACATGTTTCTTTTTTATTGATAAGACAACATAAAAGTTTTATACAACATAATTTTGAACATCACATATTTCCACATGAGCTCCATTTGTTACACACAAAATATCAAATTGATATTGAATTTCAATCCAATTGTATTGTAGCATTTTGCAGCGTGCGAAACTCTAGTTCTGGGTATCAGAAAGGGAGTACGGAGATCATATGTAATAGGGGAGGGGGTGAAAAAACACTTTTTTTTTTTTAATTTCGAAGTCATAATAGCGCAGAAAAGTTACGAATTATGAAGACAAAAAGAAGAGGTAAAACTTATCGAAATCGGTTGATATCTTCCGGTCGCACGTAAGGGCTAAAATTTGACAAAATATGAAACAAACTTCATTTTTTGTGATTATTAATTATTACTATTATTTTTGAATTAATGTTTTCATAATGTTTTCGCGCGGAAAAGTTGTGAATTATGTAGACAAAAAGAAGGAAAAAGAGGGAAAAAAATCGAAATCGATGAATATCTTCCTGTCGCGCCTAGGGCCTAAAGTTTGACAAAATATGAAAAAACTTCATTTTTGCGATTTTTTTTTTTTTTCAAATTTTTTGAATTGGATGTTTTCGTAATGCAATAGTTTGTAACATTTTCTAATATAACTTTAAAACATTGTGTTTTGATTTGGTTAGTTAATATCTTCCGTCTTCAATGTGCTACTGATAAGACTGTTTGTCAAATTCGCGGGGTAGCAGTTTTCAGTTAAAGTTACAATTAATTGTCTTATTGCTGAGTCTAGATTTGAATTATTGTTGCAAATTTTTTTGTATCGTGAAACTTGTAAAATGACAATGTTCTTGAAAAAATTTTACTTAGACAACTGTGAAAATGGAAAAGTGAGTGCACTTTGAAGTTGAAATCTTTACGTTTGTCAGAGTGCTAGATCGACATCTTTATCTTCTAAGTTAATATAAATGTCCAGAAAAAAAGCAGTGTTGTTAATATTTGTTTGTTTAAACAAAAGTTCTTTTGGATAGATATCCTTGTATATATTATGGAAGTTACTGTTATTAAAAATTATAATGTCATCAATGTACCTGAAAGCCTCAAGATCATTGTCGATCAGAAAATTTGACTCATAAACAAGAAAAACGTTTGCAAAAGCACTGGAAAAAGACGTACCCATCGGAATACCGTTAATTTGCTTATAAAAATTAGAGCCATTAAAAAGATAGTTTTCGAAAACACAGAACTTAACTAAATTTAGCCAGTAGCTTCTTTTTGACCCTATGCAATATTCATACTTTTCGTAAAGTTGATTAGAAATGTCTAAAATTAGATGATGGGGAATATTTGTAAAGATATTTTCGAAGTCAAAACTATTAATACTGTAAATATTGTTATTACGATTATTTAAAAAGTTCAAAACCTTTTGGTTGTTCAAAATAATTAAGTTTTTTCTTCTGCAATTTTTTCCAAAATATTTTTAAGTTTTTCGAAGAAAATATAACCGGCTCTAACGTTATAAGAATAAGTCCCACTTGTAACAAACCTGAATTTAATTGGATTTTTATGAAACTTGACTGTGATAAAAAAGGAAAGGAAACTTGAAATTAAGATGCTTTGTGTTTAAGATTTTATCATATGCGAGTAACCTTATCTTGAGGCAGGATTCTGCTTCGCTAATCATTGGCTAAGTGTTGATATTGGAATATTCATTTAAAAGTAGTTGCTTGTAAAGAAATTTACACATGATGGTGACTCGCATATGATAAAATCTTAAACACAAATCATCTTAATTTCAAGTTTCCTTTCCTTTTTATCACAGTCAAGTTTCATAAAAATCCAATTAAATTCAGGTTTGTTACAAGTGGGACTTATTCCTATAACGTTAGAGCCGGTTATATTTTCTTCGGAAAACTTAAAAATATTTTGGAAAAAATTGCTGAAGAAAAAAACTTAATCATTTTGAACAACCAAAAGGTTTTGAACTTTTTAAATAATCGTAATAACAATTACAGTATTAATTCTTTTGACTTCGAAAATCTCTTTACAAATATTCCCCTTCATCTAATTTTAGACATTTATAATAAACTTTACGAAAAGTATGACGATTGCATAGGGTCTAAAAGAAGCTACTGGCTAAATTTAGTTAAGTTCTGTGTTTTCGCAAACTATCTTTTTAATGGCTCTAATTTTTATAAGCAAATTAACGGTATTACGATGGGTACGTCTTTTTCCAGTGCTTTTGTAAACGTTTTTCTTCATGTTTAGAAGTCAAATTTTCTGATCGACAATGATCTCGAGGCCTTCAGGTACATTGATGACATTATAATTTTTAACAACAGTTACTTCCATAATCTCTACATGGATATTTATCCAAAAGAATTTTTGCTTAAACAAACAAATATTAACAACACTGCTTCTTTTCTGGACATTTATATTAACTTAGAAGATAAAGATGTCAATCTAGCATTCTATGACAAACGTAAAGATTTCAACTTCACTTATCCATTTTCACAGTTGTCTAAGTAAAAAGATTTTCAAGAACATTGTCATTTCACAAGTTTCACGATACAAAAATATTTGCAACAATAATTCAAATCTAGACTCAGCAGTAAGACAATTAATTGTAACTTTAACTAAAAACTGCTACCCCGCGGTCTTATCAGTAGCACATTAAAGAAGCCACAGGTTGGTAGTTTTTACAGTGTTGATTGAAAGTTCTTGTTTTTGTATTTCTTGTAATTTCAAGTCGTCAGTTTTATTTGAGTTTTATTGATTATATATGGTGTCTTTTGAATTGTATTCTCTCATGTTTATGCATAAATGAATTGGACTTCTAGTGACCTAATGCTTGTTTGTGAGATGTCGGGGGCAAAAAGTTGCATCTTTTTAGGCGTTTTGCCTGCAACTTGCTAGAAACATCTCATTTCACTTTTCCCTACCCTAGGGGAGTCCTCCAGATAAAGGCCCCAGGGTCTTTTGAGAATTTTCTCTTTACTTCTATTTTTAACAAGATTTTTTTCGCAAAGTTTTATACTTCCAATTAAAATTATATATATATATATATATATATATATATATATATATATATATATATATATGGGGCGATTCTCTGTAAACTGGTAATTGGCTGTCCGGACTGAGTATTTTGAAAATAATAAAGTGTAAT
This sequence comes from Uloborus plumipes, assembly GCA_038373865.1. Classification (NCBI taxonomy): domain Eukaryota; kingdom Metazoa; phylum Arthropoda; class Arachnida; order Araneae; family Uloboridae; genus Uloborus; species Uloborus plumipes. The sequence goes on from JAXGGA010001672.1 coordinate 109,619, forward strand.
AAAGTAATTATGGCTCTTAATACAAGTAAAGCATTAATACTTTGTGGCCCAATTGTATTTGGAGTGATAACAATTTAATTTCTTTTTCTAGAAATTATCTAAGCGCCAAAAACACAGTCCCCTGGCTGTCCCAATCCCATAGTCTAACTGTTAAAGATAGTATTTCAAAAAACCTATTAACACTACATAAATTTGGCAATTAATATCTAAAAATAGAATAATGAAGCCATATTTTTCTTATGAAATAAGGTATAATTACGTATTTCTAAAACTTAAAATTGCCATGTAAATTCTGTCCGGAGTTTTTTCGAACAGTCCCCTGCAACGAATTCAAAGCTGTAATACGAAAAATCTATAAATTTTGCAAATTCTTTTTGGCATGAAGTTTAAAGTAATCAGTGTGAATTTGCCGAAATTGCCGAGAACGGTGTTGAAACGCTACTTTGCTTAGTTTGAGAGCCACATTTGTGATGAAAGTATGCATCAGGGTCATTGCAAAAACAGTCCTCTGGGAAGCGATTTTATTAATGTCAATTAATTTAATTATAAAACATATTAGTTATTATGTCCACGATTTGTGCCTAAATTCATAGGTAGTCTCGTAACTAATTATGTTCCAATAGTTTCGCAGATATTAGGCAACAAAGAGCAAAAACACAGTCACCTGGCACAGTCCCCTGCCTAGTTATACTAGGCGGGGGACTTACCCCCTATCATGATTTATCTGAAAAACACAAACTTCAATTGGCCCTCTTTCAAACCAAAGTTATAGATTAATTTTCTGAGCAATGGTATTATAATTATACGAACATTTCAAAAAACCGTGCCCGGACAGATTTCGTGTGAAACATGACGAGTTTACAGAGAATCGCCCATATATATACATACACTGCTCGACATTGAAAATGCAACACCAAGAAGGAGTGGTCAGAAATTGATGAAATTTGGTAAGAAGACAGAGGGTCCTGAGGGATGACACTCCATTCCCTTTCAACCATTTGCCACAGTTCGTCCTCTGAACGAGGCAGTGGCAGGTTCTGCAAACGGCGTCCAATCACGTCCCACACATGTTCGATTGGTGACAAGTCAGGAGAGTATGGTGGCCAGGAAAGCATTTGTACACCTCGTAGAGCATGTTGGCTGATTCGAGCACTGTGAGGCCGGGCGTTATCCTGTTGAAAAATTGCATTTGGCAGACCCTGAAGGTAGGGGATTGCCACCGGCCGCAGTACATTATCTACATATCGTTGGGCCGTCATAGTGCCCCGAATACGAACTAGAGGTGATACGGAATTGTATGCAATAGCGCCCCAAACCATTATGCAACGTTGTCGCGCTGTGGGGCGTTCCACAGTTACTGCCGGATTCGATCTTTCTTCACGTCGACGCCACACACGTATGCGATGACTATCGCTGGACAAACAGAAGCGGGATTCATCTGAGAACACTATGGTTTGCCATTCTGCCATCCACGTCGCTCTGGTCCGGCACCATTCCAAACGTTGGAGTCTGTGCTGTGAGGTCAATGGCAGTCTTCTCAGCGGGCGCCGTGATTGCAGGCCACGTGCAACCAGTCGACGGGAAACGGTTCTGGTCGACACAGGAACATCCAGGGTACCTTGCACGTGCTGCAGATTCGACGTACAAGTGACTTGCGGGTCCGCCACAGCTTGTCGGTGAATCCGTCGATCCAAGCGGTCTGACGTCACTCTGGCTGCACCTGCACCCTTCAATGTGGCTACATTTCCTCTTTCCAACCATCTCCGACACAGCCGATGCACAGTGCTTGCATCCATGTGGGTATCAGCTGCAATTTGACGTATGGACCAACCTCCCCTTCTCAGTCCGATCACCATACCCCTTGTAAAGTCGTCAATATGCTGGAAGTGTCTTCGTTGAGGACGGCGTGGCTTTTCCTCCTATCACACGTATCCTTCGAGACAAAAACCAAATTTCTCCGATAATTAGTCTGGCAGAAAAACCAACATGAACATAGTCCACTTTTCAACTTCATTCTCTTATATCTTACTTCACGTGCGTCGGAGAGCTGCGCATTTCATATCATTTGCATAACTCAGTGACGTGCGTCTACGGTAAAATTTGCATGAATTTCTGACCACTCCTTCTTGGTGTTGCATTTTCAATGTCGAGCAGTATATATATATATATATATATATATATATATATATATATATATATATATATATATATATATATATACAGGGTGTTCCAAGTCAACCTTCATGACCTCTACTTCCTCAACCGTTCATCCTAGATGCATACTTCCAATTGCAAATTTGCTCGAAATGAGGTAGAGAGTTAAAATATTGAAAGTTTGAAGCGAAAAAATAATTCAGTCAAAAAATACGAAATCTAACTTTTTATAGGGACTCCGGGTCCCTAAACTTATAGTTAGGGAAAGAATTTCCATTGAAAAATACTAACACAAAAAAAATATTATCTGTGCGATCAAAATTCGCGGAGATATTCGAGTTTTAAATGCGCAGGGCCCGTAAACAGTTTGACAAAAGAAAATTTTCGCCCTGCCAGAGGAATAACGAGCTTTTAGATTAGGTACGCTAATGAAATTTGTTTCGTCCATGTCAGAAAACATTCGCTTCTTATTGTATTCAAAAATAAATACAGATGCTACGAGACTACAAAACATAACAAGACAAGTTAAATTATTATACAATTTTATACAAAGATATTAAACACATGAAATATGTAGAACCTAAGAAATAATATGCATTGCGATTACATTGTCCGTAAAGCAACACCATTTCTACATACTGTTCCGTATTGTACATCGTAACTTCAAGCCTTAACGAAATGCATCTAGTAAAGCCGATTTTATTCTGCAGTGAAGGGATTACGTTATTTCAAGCAATCACTATATATACAGTCGGTAAATTTACATATTCGCGAATTCAGCAAGACATTTTCATTCTTTGTTGTTCAATTTTTCTCGTATTTTAATTCCCATGATTTTGATATTAAAGAACTCTGAATGGTGCGAATTTCGCGTGTATATGGCCCCCAAAATCACTTAAAATAACGCTAGTGTAAAGTGGTATAAGTCATAAAGTTTCATGTTTCATTTCTCCATGGATTTTGATCGCACAAATGTAATTTTTTTTGTGTTAGTATTATTTTTCAATGGAGATTCTTTCCCTAAATATGAGTTTTGAGGCCCGGAGCCGCAATAAAAAGTTAATTTTTTTTATTTCTTAACCAATTATTTTTTTCACTTCAAACTTTCCATATCTTAACTCTCCTCCTCATTTCGAGCAATTTTGCAAATGCAAGTATACATCTAGGACGAACGGTTGAGGAAATAGAGGTCATGAAGTTATATATATATATATATATATATATATATATATATATATATATATATAGGCATTCGGCGCCCTTGAGAGTAGTTTGTATTAACCACCGCCCTTCGGAGCACCCCTGTCCATCCCTGCATGGGTACGCCACTGGCTTTACACAATAAGGCATAACGAAATCGTTTACTTGGAGATGATTCACTTCTACAATAAGCCATACAAAAAAGAAAGTGGCTCTCACTTTTCGGAGGAGGATTCACGAAAGAAGAGGAACCCCTCTTTCCTGCTCATGGTAGGCGTGATGGGCAAAGTGTTGATGGAGCCAGCAAAGGAACTGGTTCGCGAAATGTCCAAATGCAAGGAAGGTCGCTTCCGGTTCAACTGGTTGCTGGCTGCTCCAAGGCCCGAGTCCTCGCTTTGACGGGAGGGAATGTTGGGACGGATATCCACCGCATCTATGGATGGAAAAGCTTCATTTAGTACTTGTTTCACATCTTATCTACTTAGAACACTGTAAAAAATGAATGTTGTTTCCACAGCATAATACACTTCATTTTACAGTAATAAGCTGTAAAAACTGCCAATTTTACGGTAATAAACTGTAAAATTGCCAGTGATAAACTGAAAAGTTACTAATTTTACAGTTTATTACAGTGCATTTTACAGTTCTAAACTGGAACGTCTGCTGCCGCTGCCAGTATTATACTGTAGTTTTTACGGTATAATACAGCTAAATTTTACGGCAATAAATTGTAAAATTTGCTTTTATAGTTAGAAACTGTAAAATTGCTAACTTTAAGGTTAGAAATTGTAAAATTGCTAATTTTACAGTTAGAAACTGTAAAATTGCTAGTTTTACTGATTATTACTGTGCATTTTACAGTTTTAAATTGGAACCTTGATGGCTGCCAGTATTAAACTGTAAAAATAGTTCATTTTTTGCAGTGTAAGGAAAGGAAAAAAAAATCAACGCTTCGATTTGAAGCAAGAAACAGGAGATTTAGATAGAACCCGAGCAGACCTGTCATTTAAGCGATCTTGCTGGTTGGTGAATAAATGGTAAGAATTAAATTCTAGATATAGAAAAATCCATATTATTCTTTGTTAAACCTTCAATATAACCGTTCCAACCTGGTAGTGATAAATTATTCCATTTCCCATTCAACCATAACGCATCTATTTTCTGGACTAAGAAAACAGTTGTATCACTTTCATAAGCAAAATTCTGAGCAGTTATTTTACTATATCCAACTACACCATTACTGTGGTACTTTTGTACTGGCACCTGAACTTTTTCCGCAAAATCTTTAGCTGAAACAATTTGTTTTATTCTCGGTAAAGGATCTTCTGCTAAAACTGAACTTCTAAGAGTAATGATTTGGATGATACCCATTATATGTGGAGTGTTATGGCCATCTAAAGTGTGCACATTGATATCAGCACACACATTGTCTGCTGCGTATTGAATAAAAGTCCCAGTTTCTGGTGGCAAAATATGTGGCTGAGGGTTAAAAACTGTTGCTGCCTCATACGCCATAGTATCATTATAAGATGCGCTTAAACCAAAAGATGAGAAAATCTGTATCAAGCGTTTGAATCCAAATCGTTGATGAAAAAAACTGAGAGACCCAATTGCAATTTTGAGATGAAAGATCTAAGACGAACAGCAGCCATAATACAGTGGCTGACACTAGTACATATTAATTTCAAAGGCTCCAATTTAGATGCGTAAAAAGGTTTCAAATCTTAAACCACGTACAATCAAATCCTCGGTGACTCAGAGGTAGAAGTTTCACCTCGAAACCAAGAGGTCGCGGGTTTGATGACACGACAACAACACTCAAATTTGCTCAAACTGAGGGTCTACTGTATTTAAATTGCTTAAGAAAATACGGAGGTTTTCTCCCCCTCCCCCCTCTTTTGTTAAATCATGAAAACGAAATTTCTCTGAAGAAATGGAGCGGTTTAGAGCTCCCTTCCTCTTTTGATCTCCCTTGTAGGCGGACTTACGGGGGTGCTAGGGGTGCCCCGCACCCCCACATTTTGCTTGAATTTTGACAAAAAAATTAAGTATTTTTCACCAGGAACAGGCCCGTCATTTAGGGGGGGCAGGGGGGTCAATTGCCCCCCCCCCTGGCTTTGAGAAATCAATGTATTTACATATAAGTGGGCGCGGTTTTTTATGTTTTCCGACAAAATTGCATTGTGTTTGACCCTTCCCCCCCGGAAAAACTTGAAATGACGTCCCTGACCAGGAAATAGTCTGGAAAATAAGTCATATTTTTCCATGGCTACAATGCAAGTTTATTTACTTGAAAGAAAATCCAAAAATATAACAATTTCGAAGGTTCCCAAAGTCCATACCTCCACGGAACCTGTCCGGAAAATTACTAACTTTGAGCCCACAGAGCGAAAGAAATATGACTGTGCTACATATGAAAAATAAAATATTTTTAGTCATTTGAAAATAAAAAAAAGAAAGAAATTATACAAACATCAAATAAATGAATTTCTTAAATTGCAATTTTATCCGCGTTAATTGGGTATTTATTGGTGTATCATTAAAATTTCTTTTACTTTGAAACAACCCTGGCTAATAAAGTCAAAAATATATGAATATAATTGATCAAAAATCTCAAACTGCTTCAAATTCTTGTACATCATTCCAGTGAACAATGCAATAAAATCTACTCTCACATCAGCTGAAAACCAACATTTTTAAGGTAAATTCTTAAAAATTTCCAAAGGAGGGCCCTTGAATCTCTGTCCGTCCTGAGAAATACCCCCCTCCCCCCGAAAGCCCTGGTTTGATGTACCCCCAGATTTCACAGCCTAAATCCGCCTATGCTTGTTGTCTGTGTTCAAGTATGGCGAAGAAATGGCTCAGACAGGATAAAACAGACGGGTGATTATTGACCCCCTCTTCTTGGACTTCATTGTAAATCCGTCGCCGGCGCCATGTCTCATTAGTAGCTAAGAAGAAATGAGAGCTTAGGAAGAATTGCGTACCATGCAGAAGCCAAGTAGAATAAGAAACGAGACGAGACGTTGTAAGCCGCGGGCACTTATGCTCGTGGGCGAGGATGGAGAAGGATCAGTCTGAGAAAACAATGTAATCCATCGGAGGAAACTGAAAGTCAGAAGCTTACAGACAGAAGCAAGAGCGAAGTTACTCGAGAAGCTTCGTTCTCAAGTAGTTTGTTGTTGGAGAGAGCAGTAATGATCTTCCAGACAGTTAATACTCATTTGCAGAAAAAAAAGGAACACATATGAACATTTTGCTCAAAACGAAACGCGAAAGAGCATTCTAAAAACTATTTTTCCACGTAGTTACTGGCATCTTTCAAACAATAGTCCGTGACGGGAAAGCAACCTTTCAATGCCCTCTTCATATAATACTGCCGCCGCTTTTCGTATTTATAAAGCTGTCAACAGTTGCCTCCATAGGCGTAGCGTGACCAAAAGTTTTGGGGAGCACAGGCCTCGAATTCGAAGAGTGCAGGTGAAGCCTTTTACCCCCCCCCCCCCCCCCAGATTTTTCTTCGTAAAAGAAACATTTGCTCTTACTTTTTCGATGAGTTGTACATACAATTTATTCAATTCTGTTTTCTCAGTTACCAGTTACCACACCACAGGGCCCGGATTTGGAATTAACGGAGCCCTGAGCTATTAGAAGTATATGCTGCCCCTTGTGTAGTCTGGATAACTTCTTCGGTAGCGAAACAAGCTATCTTTTCATTTTGTGTGTTTTTTTCATTGATAAAGTTCCCCTTGTTTTTTCTCGTTTTTTAATCCTCTCGCCGTCTTTTTCTTTTCTTTTTCTCAATTGCTTGATTTTGTAGCGGCACGGATATCAGAAGAATGATGCAATTACCTCTACAAAATTAGGGTGCACAGTGCAGATAATCCCTAGCGTCAGGGGGCAGGGGGATTCTCCCCCGTTAAAATTTTTGGTGCCCTAGGAAGTATTTTGGACTCGGCTGGACATCCGCCACATGGTGCATTTTCCTGCAATTATACATTCGATCAAAATAAAAATGGTTTGTGATACCATGAGTCGTTGACGTTGATATTAAGCAACAAGTGAGAAGAGGGAGGGGAAAATTCAACTACAGTGAACTCTCACTTATGCGCCGGCCCAAGGGACCAACAGAAAAAGGCGCACAAGTGAGAGAGACGCATAAATGAACAAGCCTCTTTAAAGGTCTGTAACGCATTATAAGTTCAAATGAGAGCAGGAATAAGAATGTTTCTACAGGAAAGGGGCATATTACTACGGTTTGGCAATGACTGTAACGTAACTACGATGATAAATAGAAAACTAAAATTGTAGCACACCTAATCACAAACTGTTCCTTTTAAAATGATCCACAATAGATATATGTCCCCCTTCGAACTCGAGTTCATGCGAAAAAAAATGCCTTCCGTCAGCAATAAAGGGGAAAGATGAAAGAGGAAAATAAAGAAACATGATTATTTTTTTGAAAAAATAGATTGATTTTTACATTTTACGAAAAATTCGGCGTATAAGTGAAATATTTATCTTTTGAGCGACGCATAAACGAATGATATTATCATTATTGTGCTATGGAATGTGCTGGGACTATTGAAAATCGTCGTATAAGTGAAAAAGGCGCATACATGAGGCGGTGTATAAGTGAGAGTTCACTGTATGTCTGAAAAATTACTGAAATGTGGCATATTTGACAAAGTTATTTTTAGAATAAAGTTTACAATGCCATGTGGTCTAGCGGTTAGGAACACTTTCTTTGACCCTAGTGACCCAACTTGACAGCTAATACAGAAAGAAATAGATCACTCTTTTCAAAAAAAAAAAGAGTAAAAAAGCAAGGAAAAAAAATAGTCATGTAAAACGCATTCATTTAAGTTTTGAAAACACAATTGAAGCAAAAAATAGTAAACAACGAGACAAATCAAAGTTATATTAGATATAGTGAACTCTCACTTATACACCGCCTCGTTTATGCGTCTTTTTCACTTATACGTCAGCTTTCAATAGTCCCTGCTCATTCCATAGTAAAATAATGATAATTTATTCGTTTATGCGTCGCTCTAAAAATACTTATTTCATTTATGCGCCGATTTTTTTCCACTAGCAAAAAAAAAAATTCTTACAAAAATTACCATTTTTTCCCGAAAAACAGAATGACAGTTAAAAATTTGAAGGTTCTCGAACATTCCAAATGAACAACAGAAAGAAAAGGCGCATACCTTGCACATATAAAAATTACGTAATCAAAACAGTGGCAGTTAGAATTCGGCACTTGCGAGGAAAAGTGGATCAAGTAAGCGTGCGTAGTGACGCCATAAAGTAAACAGAAAAGCTATTTTTTCACCCAGCCAAGCATCTTTTTTTTTAAACGGCAAGGAAAGTGAATATTTTGGAATCGTTTTGTAATTTGCATTGCAAGATAAATAAATCGAAGAAAGTGTGGGATGATTAATATCACAATGTCTTTTCTTTGTTTGATAAATAAAAGGGGGCGGACTGTCTAGTGGCGGGAGGGGAAGACAGGTGCCTGCAAGTGTCCCTAGAGCACTTTTCACGTACTAAAGCTGCTTCGTTATCAAACTTTAACTAGAGCACATTTGAGATTTCTCTCTAAACGAAATGGCCAAATGGACGAAGTTGTGCCTGGCTTTTAAAGTCAGTGTTAAAGGTTTTTTTTTTTTTTTTTTTTTTTTTTTTTTTTTTTTTTTTACAGCGGTGTTTATTTTGAAAATCGAACAAAAAAGGAAAATTTCGGCAGTGACCATTTTTGATTTTCCTCATTTTTTTATATGTGAAAGTAGGTCATGAGAAGTTAACATTCTTGCCCCCCAACAATTTTGTTCGCTCGGTAAAAAATCCAAAAGTTTGATGTTTTGCAGCGTTATTTTGGTACGAAAATTGTTTAATATTTTATTGCATTGAAGAGAAAACTGCCGCAAAGTATGGATTTTAGTCCATTTTCACTCAACTTTCAACTGTGTTATTTCCCCCTAAAAGCAACCACCAGAAATTTTTTTAACAACTAATGAAAATTTATACTATGAAGAGAATATGTGGTACGAAAATTGTTTAATATTTCACTGCGTTGAAGAGAAAAAGAGTAAAAAAGAAAGAATCGTGGGGTCTCTTCTAGTTTTCAAGAAAATATTTTTTTTGTAGCTCATTTTAATGCTTTTTTCTCATAGTAAAATGTGTCCATCAAGTAGGTCAGATCTGCTGAAACTCTAAGTACATAGTAATGATGTATATAGATTGTATAGAGAAAGAGAAAAAGACTAAAAACACTTAATTTTGTCTAAATGTTTATAATTTTTAGTTTCTTAATTGCACTCAACTCAAAAAACGATAAATCATTGCTGAGAGAACTTTTGAATGTACATCAGCTCGAGTGCCCATGAGTATCTTATACTTCTCAAGATGATGTTCTAAATTTGCCTAAGGAATTTTCTAATTTTTCCGAATGATACAATACGACCAAACCCACATGTAAAAAATGGATAAATAGAAAATTTCAATGTTGCAATATTGTTTCCAAAGTTGCTGAACCTTCAGAAAAATTTTCCGAATATGATAGTTTTCAGGAGGCCACAATGACCTCCTATTAGGGAGCCTCTAAAAATACCTTACAGTATTTACTTTTTCGAATATTTCCAGTCATTGGCAGCTAGTAATAAGTAATGTCAATAATTCCCTCGGTGAAGAATTTTCATTTTTGAGTTAATTGCAATAAAAAACTAAAAGCTCTAAAAATTCAGACGAAATTAAGTGTCGTGAGTCTTTTTCTTTCTCTAACCACATATATAAATTATTATTATATCATTTAAGTTTTAACAGAACTGACCATACTGAACGCATTTTACTACGAGAAAACGTATTAAAATGAGCTACATTTTTTTTTTCTTAAAAACTAGAAGATACCCCATTTCGCTTTCTTTTTTACGTTGTTTTACACGTATGCAGGTATCATTATATATATAAAAAAATCATAATATGTAAAAAATAAATAAATAGAAAATTTCAGTGTTGCAATATTGTTTCCAAATTTGCCGACTCATCGGCAAAATGTTTCGAATATGAAATTTTTCGGGAGGTCACTGTGACCTCGCACTAGAATGCCTCTGAAGATACCCCACCGAATTTACTTTTTTCAATATTTCAAAGACAGTAATATGTACATTCAATAGTTTCCCCAGCAATGATTTATCGTTTTTTGAGTTTATTGCAATTAAAAAATTTTGTCTAAATTTTTATAATTTATAGTTAAGTGTTTTTAGCCTTTTTCTCTTTTTCTTTTCAAATTAATATACATCATTACTATATACTTAAAGTTTCAGCAGATCTGACCTACTTGATAGACAGATTTTACTATGAGAAAAAAGCATTAAAATGAGCTACAAAAAAAAAAAATATATATATATATATATATATTTTCTTGAAAACTAAACGAGACCCCACGCTTCTTTCTTTTTTGCATTATTCTATACATCTGTAGGTTCCATAATCCATAAAAGTTATTTTTTTAGGGTTGCTGCGTTAAGGGTTGCTGAGTTAAATGCGATCAAAAAACCACAAATTTTAAAATTTTGAAAAATATTAAAGTATTTTTCTCTTCAAAGCAATGAAATCTGAAACAATTTCCGAACCACATCTTCTTTTCATAGTATAAATTTTCAGAAAATGTTGAAAAAATTTCGGGGGGTTACTTTTGGGGGGAAATAATATAGTTTAAAGTCGAGCGAAAATGGACAAAAAACCATATTTTGCGGCCGCTTAACTAAAGAAATCAACACCCCCCCCCCCCCAACCCAAATAACAATGGGGTTCTCATAACCAGATACTGTACAATCAATAAATGTAAACATAAAATTGGAGTGGTGTTTATGTAAAAAACTACAGCGCACTAAAATGTATCTTTCAGTCGTTGAACCAAAAAAGCGCTGCAAAACATCAAACTTTGGGAATTTTTATCGAGCGAAAAAAATTTTTGGGGGACTAATAAGTTCAGAATGTTCACTTCTCATGACCTACTTTGACGTATAAAAAAATGAGGAAAATCAAAAATGGCCATTGTCACACCTTGTCTGAATTTCAAAATAATGACTCTCAAAGTCTGCTAACGTAACGTCTTCGCTGTGATACAAATATTATTTCAAGTGCGATAAAAAATGCCGAAGTTCCCAACGAATATCGCGGCAACCCCCCCCTTTCGGCAGAATAGTTTAATTTTATCCTTTCTCTTTCTTCCTTTTTTTTCCGTTTGTTTGGTCGAGTCTATTTTCTAATAAAAAGAGGTGATCGCTGTATGCTTGCTTTTGGCGGGATATAGCCATTTTAGTAAGCAGAGACGGGGGCAGTGGTCAGCTTCGATTTACTTGTAAGTGCTTATTATTTTCCTCTTATTTATTTTATTTATGTATTGTTCGGCGAAATATGTTTTTTGCAAACTCAACGGGTGGGATACTTTCACAGTATCATATTTCAAAAGTACATTTTCAATGCTGCTGGAGAGCAAATTGTCTTATAATTATATCCCCAGCAGCACCAGAACGTTCAAATTTGGTGCAAAAATGGTGTTATTGGTCAAATAACGGTGCTAAGTGTCACTTGAACGTTATATTCGACGTGCAAAAACAGTAATATTATCACGGTGTCATTTCAGTGCTTAAAGAACGTGATATTTGACGTGCAAAAACAGTAATATTATCACGGTGTCATTTCAGTGCTTAAGGAACGTGATATTCGACGTGCAAAAACAGTAATATTATCACGGTGTCATTTCAGTGCTTAAAGAACGTGATATTCGACGTGCAAAAACAGTAGTATTATCACGGTGTCATTTCAGTGCTTAAAGAACGTGATATTTGACGTGCAAAAACAGTAATATTATCACGGTGTCATTTCAGTGCTTAAGGAACGTGATATTTGACGTGCAAAAACAGTAATATTATCACGGTGTCATTTCAGTGCTTAAGGAACGTGATATTTGACGTGCAAAAACAGTAATATTATCCAGGGCTGCGGAGTAGGAGTCGAAGAGTCGGAGTCGGACTGATTTTGGACTAAAGGAGTCGGAGTTGCTGAAAAACATGTCGACTCCGACTCCGACTCCAACCACCTCCGATTTCGATGAAATTTTATGGTGGTGAAAACATGTCTTTGAAACTAACAGATACAAATTTTCAGCGTCCAATATCCAAATCCTAAGCATCTAGGATCATTAAAAAGGGCTTCAAAATGGCGGGTCTGCTTTGTGAAACGAATTGCTATGTATGGGCTTATGCAACATAATAAAAAATATTTGCAGCAAAAATGCATTGTGTTAAAATAAAATCTGCCCATTTAACAAGAAAAGGATTAGTTTTGTACGGAGTCAAATGACAAGAGCGGCACTTGTCATTTGCTCTGGAGAAAATGAACATTTTGGGAGGTCACAGTGATCTCCGAGAATTGAGGTAAATGTGGTGAAATTACCTGCGAGAATTCATGACCAAATTGAACTTTTTGAGAGGTCACAATGACCTCCCATGACCTCCAACTGGGATACCCCAGCTTGCTCCCCCCCCCCTAAAGTGAGGCCTGGCTACGACCATGAATAAAAACGAAACTTTTAAAAATGGACTTAATATTTCAACCTTTGTTTAGAGTTTTTCCCTCTTCACATTTGGGAAACAAAATAAATAATTTTAAAAAAAGCAGGAGTCGGGAGTCGGAGTCGGAGGCGACCATTTTTGCTCCGACTCTGCAGCCCTGATATTATCACGGTGTCATTTCAGTGCTTAAGGAGGTGCTTAATTTCTCAGAATTGAGGTCGTGAATTGCTGCTTTTTAGAAAAGGAAGAGGAATCATATCTGCAGAAACTTTAAGTTTTATCCTTAACAACTCTTTCTCCCAAGATCCTAATCAGATTTGCATGCATTTCAGTAAAAAAGCATTACATTCATACTAATAAAATTATATGATTTACGCCCTTATTCTTTCATAGATGGCGCCTCCTGCAAAAAAAATTTCCATTTAAAGTATTATTTTTCTCTCTCGTTGAGATCGAGTAGCGTATAGTGGTTAGCGACTCCTGCTGTAGTCGCAAGGGACCCGCGTTCGAATCCCGCGGAGTGAATATATTAAATTCAAAGTAATTAAATAATAAATAGTTAAATTAAATAAATAAAGTAATTAAATAATAAATAGTTAAATTAAATAAATAAAGTAATTAAATAATTAAAAGCAAGATGGCGACGATCATGGATCAAAAATGGTGGATCAAAAATGACGTCACGGTTAAAACACGTCGCAGCCACCGGATAGTGGGGTATACGTAGTATACTTTTTCAGCTGGGGAGCACTGAAAACAAACGTATTTCCAGAACCTAAATATAACCTATCATTCCACGTTCAAATCTGGGACAAAAAAAGGTGGTCAACACCAGATTTCGACGTGTCATATTACCATCGATCGATGAGACACATAGACGTTGACAACACGTGCTGCGAGAACGTGTTTTGAACGTGCCGGCTGGTGCGCTCTGTACGTGTTGCAGAACGTGTTTTGAACGCCTTTGTGCTGCTTGGGATTGGGCACAGTATCGGTTCAAAAAGTGTGTCTGAATTTTCTAAAAATGCACATTTCAACCAAATAATTGAGTTCAATTGTTACTTTGGTATTGTTTCAATTCATTATTAACAGATTGCAGCATATAACCATTGTAAAGTGTTGTTCTGTAGCCATGTTATTATGACCTTTATCAAGAATTACATCGTTCACAATCTCAAGAACAAAAAGCTAAGTTTTTAAAATTATAAATACAAGTAAATCTATCTGTGCTTGATATATGTGCTACTTTGATCGATGTTTTAGTTTACCTTTTTTTGCAATTTAGTATATTTTAATTTTTTTGTGGATTTTATAGCAATTTAAGAGCGTCCCTAAAAAGGGACGCTAGGCACGAAAGGCTGCATTGCTTAAATGTGGCGGATTTCTTGCTTAGAATTAATAATTTATCTCAAAAGAAGTTAGTTTATGTTTTAGACAGAAAAATAGATAATAATTTTTGTTTTTAAAACTTGAAAAATCTAATTAAATTAAATTAATCAATATATAAAGTTAATTACATTTTTTAAAAATATTTTATCATTTATTTATTTATTTATTTATTTATTATTTCTTTGAAATTCCGGAAAATGCTCGAGGTACATTTTGAAAGAAAGTTATTTCAAAAATGTATCTCTTCAAAACACCAATTATTTGTTGTATTTAATTACTCTTCCATAATGCATTTAGGTGCTTTTTATTGTTTAGTCTGACTGTTGAAAAAGCCCTAAGATGTTTCAGAAGCTTACACTTCACGTTGATGAAGAATTCAAGGGTTGCATATGCATTTCTGTACCTCCGAACCAGACTAACGTAAGTCCATTTTCGTCATTTTTCAGTAGAGGGGAAAAACAATGTATTCGACAATCGTTTTTCCCCTCTACCGAAAAATGACGAAAATGGACTTACGTTAGTCTGTTTCTGAGGTACAGATTTGTTGTTTGGGAAGAGGGGGGGGGGGGCAGTGGTTGCAGATTTAATTTCAGAATTTCCTGAGCATGCCAATTTTGATCTCTACTGTAACAATTTATTTACTTCTCTTGCGCTCCTACTTGGTAATTTGTCTCAGAAAGATTCATTTTTCAAAGCTGGGGGGAGAGGGGGGGGGGGGCAATTAACTCTGAGCTCACGATTGATTGGTCTGCCTCCTTTATAAAATAATTGCATTTAATTTGAAGATTAAATACGTATAAAAAAAGAATTGAAAAAAACTTTTTACCTAACTATTTTTTTTAATTCAAGAAGGAAGGGGAAGAAGTGCAACGTACTAAAACAACTTATGATAGACTAACCTTTCTGGCCTTTTTATGCGCCATTTTTCACCACTTTTTCGTTGATGACAATAAAAATAGATATAATCGTCGCATAAGAAGAAGAAAAAAAAAAAACAATGCATCAGGACTGAGAAATTCTTTTATGCAATTCATTGCTTTCAATGAAATATAGACACCAATAGTTACAATTCTTAAAAAAAAAAAAATTTTAAATCTCTTTCGTTACGTCAGATGAGGGACGGAGGTAAGCATATCGGTGGAATTAAATTTTTAGAAGCAGTTTTAAAGTCAATTTTTCGTGTTTTTAGAAGGACAATCGGGGGGGGGGGGGGGGAGTAGTCATGGCCATGATTTGAAAATATTTTCAAAATTTAGGGAAAAATAAGTTTTTGATAAAGAAGGTTTGTGTGTGTGTGTGTGTGTGTGTGTGTTAAGTTTAAACGCGCAATGGTGACGTTAAGAGAATGAGTAAGATTAAAAAAAAAAAATCTGGAAAATTTTCGGCACTGAATGACAACTTTAATTCTAGTTTAGTAATGATAAAGGAAAGGCTGCTAAATCCAATTTTTTTCTTGAAATTGAAGCCAATTTTATGCTCTGTTTGGAAGGGAGGGTTTGAGAATCAAAAGTATTCAATATTGGCATCTTTTGAATGCACAATTTCAGACTATCTATGTAAAGTTCAGAAGGGTGATGGTTCAACCCCTACCCCTCCCCTGGGAAAATATTTTGAAATTCATGCCTTAAAACACACAGGGCGAGGACTCGGTCACCTTTCTCACCTTTAGTCACCTTTTGAAATTTTCGTCATTTTTTGTCACCTTTTGGAATTTTAGTCACCTTTTTAAACCTTTCTTGAAATGAGTTTTAAAAAAATCCCTTTTTGATTCATAAAATTTTTGAAAAGAATGAATATTCTTTTTCTTACCTGAAAATAAATGGAATTAAAAAAAAAAAAAGGCAAAAATCTGTCATTCAACCATTAAAAAAAGTGTGTCAACCGTGGCTCATTCACAAAACAAAACCTTTCAGAAGAAACTTATTAGTTTCAAGAGGAAACAAAAAAACTGGTGCACCTATTCCAAGGATATTTGGCAGGGTTTTTTTTTTTTTTTTGTTCTTGAAACACAATTCCGTTGGTGATTTGCATAGAGATGGGGGAAAAACAGGGTCAAAGTTTTTATCTTTACTGTTATGTTCTTATCTCTTTTCTGCTCTACCCCCCACCTTCCCCAAAGAAAAAACTGGCTGCTGTTTTCATCCCTCTTCAAATTTAGTTTCAAGTTCTAACAAATGCGTTTTCTATGCCATACCACAAGTCTCTCTGACCTTGAAGCATGTGTGTAAGGCATCATTGGAAAAATACCCGTTCATTTGCAGAAAAAATGTAATGCAAAAAAGAAAATATCAGGAAGAAAAGTTATTTGGGAAACACCTTTTTTTTTAATTTACAGGTTTTTTATTTCTCATTTTCAGAAGTGCTTTTTACTATGTGCTTTTTATATTTAATATTGCTGTGTTTTTTTTTTTTTTTACAAATATTGATAGTCTATGTGATATTATTAAGTTTATTTCAAGTTGTTATTTTCAAACTTTGGAGATTCTTATTGTTTTTCATAATGTAAAACTTTTTTGTAAACGTTATGTTTGAAATTCATAATTTTGACTCTGTTAAGGTAATTTTATTATTTAAAATTCACTGATGATTCCGAATAATATATTTCAGTTTCTAATAGTACTGAGTATCAAATATGTTCACAATGTTAGAGGTAGGTTTAAGGGCACCAGATTTCAATGTCTTGACCTCTAATGTGTGCTCCCCCTCCACATTACAAATCTGCATTTACACAAATCTGCAGTCTTTTTTTATTACTATTCTTTATCGGTTTCTCAGTTTAAAAAAATGTCAAGTTTCAAACTCGCTGTAACATATGAGTTGACGGACCGTTGCTATGCCTTCCACGACTGGTAGAAATTCAGAAATGAACCGCCAACATTGGAAATCGCTTTTTAATGAAATAAATGAATATTTTCTGTTGGAGGATTCTTTATATTTCGCTCTGCAGAAAATTGTGTTTTTTTTTTATGAATTTTAAAATTCTCTACTGATTGAGTTAAATTTTTAAAACTATTATTGCGTGTCATGTGTAAGGTTTCAATTTTTCTGTATCCTGTAAATATTTTACATATTTTTTAAACTTTTTTTATAATAACATTAGTTATTATGATTTTTTAATAACTTCATTTAAAATTACTTTTTGTAGCTCTCACAGCAAAAATAAATTACTAATGCATTGGAAAAAAATTTTTTTATAAGTTTTACATGAAATCTTGCTGATGTATGTAAGGATTTGGTAAAATTAAAAAGAAAAAAAAAAAACATTTTCACAGCACAGTGCTCACAAGACTTAAAATATGTTATGAAAGTTTTCTCTCTTCAGTATTGGACATGTGCCGTTGTATGTTTTCAGAACATCCCTCCCCCCACCCCCCAAACAAAAGACATTACACTTTTATTCATATGAAATAATATCTTCAATTTTATACTTTAATATTATTTTATTTTCACCTTGTAAGTTATCATTTTGCTTCAATTAAAGTTTCTGATTTTTCAAATTTTATTTTCTCACTCCTTCTCTATTGTCAATACTTTTTAGTGAACATTTATGCTTTGTATTTACAAAGAAATAAAGAAAAAGAATGCCGATAATTTTGCAATGAGCTATTAAAAATATGAAAAAAAAAATGTTCATTAAATACATTCATTATCTTTACTTCATAATTTCAGGTGTTAATTTAATTACAAATACAAATGCGACGACCAGCAACAGACTCTGGGCCCAACTAGGCTGGTCCTAGTCAAATTATAGACCCCAATGAAGATCAATGGCTCTCTTAAAACTATCTACTCCCTTGCTCCTTACCACCTCTTCCAGTAAACTATTCCAAGTTCCCACTACTCTGCTAAAATAGTAATTTTTCCGAATTTCCATGTTAGCCTGAGATTTAAATAGCTTATAACAATGACCCCTTGTCCTGCTTTCCGTGCAAAAATTTAACCCTGTAACATCTTTCATTTTGATAAATTTAAACAACTGAATCATGTCCCCTCTGGTTCTCCTTTGCTCAAGACTATACATGTTAAGCATTCTAAGTATAGAATCATAGTCTAAATTAGAAAATCCATTCACTAACCTTGTAGCCCTCCTTTGTATCCTTTCCAATAAATTAATATCTTTCTTAAGATAAGGAGACCAAAACTGAACAGCATACATACTCTAAATGAGGTCTTACCAAACTTCTACATAAAGGCAGAAGAACCTTCTTAGATTTATTTGAACTAGATCTAATTATAAACCCAAGCATCCTATTGGCTTTGTTGCTAGCTATGCTGCACTGTTGACTAAACTATTGATTTTAAAGAAAAATCTTTGAACATAACATAGAGTTTACACTGAAAGTTTTTTTAAAAATATGTCCTAAAACAGTTTATTTTGTTACTTCCAGCGCTATCATATTCATGTTCAGAATCTAAGTCTTTTAAAATAGTATGTAGAGGCTATTTTGGCAAAAGTCAGAAAAAAGGATAACCGTTTTCTTCTTTTTGAATTCTTAACAAATTACTTTTGGTCACCTTTTAGTTACTTTTCTGTCACTTTTTAGTCACCTTTGTTTTAAAATTTGTCATCTTTCTCACCTTTTTCGAAGACCATCAGCAGTCCTCGCCCTGAACACATTTTAGGTTGCCTTTAATGACGTTGGGGAAATGATCAGCATTCTGGAGCTGCTATTTGAAACTTTGTGATATTGATGTTTAAGAAACGTAAATTTACGCTATAAATTATTGGAAGAGATGAAGGATAGAGCGATCTCTCTCTCTCTCGGAAATTTTTCGACATTCAAGCCAAAAAATGTATTTTTAAATCCTGTTTAAAAATAAATGATAAATTGAGGTTGATAGATTTTGCTTATAAAAGCAAGTTTTAAATGGTTTATTTTAAAATTGGTTATTGAGTTCATATTTCGTTAATAGTTATATAATTATTATTTTTAGATTTGTGCAAATTATAAAGTTTGAGATTTAATGTTTCCGTACAAATTTGTATAAAAATCAAAGTAAAAAAATAATGGCCATCTTTGATTTTTTGGATCATTTTGCGTTATGCGTAAAGAAAAAATGTTTGTTGTTAAATTTTAAAGAAGCGCATAACTGTAAATATGTAAACTTTATACAACTATATTGTAAATATTTTATAAGAAAAATATTTACCAATTTTACGCTTTCCATTTTAATTTTTGAGTATTCACGTGATATTTTCTTTTGTTGGTAACTTTTGTTTGAACAAAGATATTGCTTAAAGATATTGCTTGCTTTGTATTTGTAAAATTGTCATACAGTTCCTGTTTTATAAATAAAAAAATACTATCGATATTAGTTACTTTTGGAAGTTTATTAAATTCGAGTGTTTTCGATTTTTATTACTCGACAAATGTATCCCCAGCAGCACCAGAACGTTCAAATTTGGTGCAAAAATGGTGTTATTGGTCAAATAACGGTGCTAAGTGTCACTTGAACGTTATATTCGACGTGCAAAAACAGTAATATTATCACGGTGTCATTTCAGTGCTTAAAGAACGTGATATTTGACGTGTAAAAGCAGTAATATTATCACGGTGTCATTTCAGTGCTTAAGGAACGTGATATTTGACGTGCAAAAACAGTAATATTATCACGGTGTCATTTCAGTGCTTAAAGAACGTGATATTTGACGTGCAAAAACAGTAATATTATCACGGTGTCATTTCAGTGCTTAAGGAACGTGATATTTGACGTGCAAAAACAGTAATATTATCCAGGGCTGCGGAGTCGGAGTCGAAGAGTCGGAGTCGGACTGATTTTGGACTAAAGGAGTCGGAGTCGGAGTTGCTGAAAAACATGTCGACTTCGACTCCGACTCCAACCACCTTCGATTTCGATGAAATTTTATGGTGGTGAAAACATGTCTTTGAAACTAACAGATACAAATTTTCAGCGTCCAATATCCAAATCCTAAGCATCTAGGATCATTAAAAAGGGCTTCAAAATGGCGGGTTTGCTTTGTGTAACGAATTGCTATGTATGGGCTTATGCAAGATAATAAAAAATATTTGCAGCAAAAATGCATTGTGTTAAAATAAAATCTGGCCATTTAACAAAAAAAGGATTAGTTTTGTACGAAGTCAAATGACAAGAGCGGCACTTGTCATTTGCTCTGGAGAAAATGAACTTTTTGGGAGGTCACAGTGATCTCCGAGAATTGAGGTAAATGTGGTGAAATTACCTGCGAGAATTCATGACCAAATTAAACTTTTCGAGAGGTCACAATGACCTCCCATGACCTCCAACTGGGATACCCTAGCTTGCTCCCCCCCCCCTCTAAAGTGAGTCCTGGCTACGACCATGAATAAAAATGAAACTTTTAAAAATGGACTTAATATTTCAACCTTTGTTTAGGGTTTTTCCCTCTTCACATTTGGGTAAAAAAATTAATAATTTCAAAAAAAGTAGGAGTCGGGAGTCGAAAGTTTTAAAATCCCGGAGTCGGAGTCGACCATTTTTCCTCCGACTCTGCAGCCCTGATATTATTACGGTGTCATTTCAGTGCTTAAGGAGGTGCTTAATTTCTCAGAATTGAGGTCGTGAATTGCTGCTTTTTAGAAAGGGAAAAGGAATAATACCTGCAGAAACTTTAAGTTTTATCCTAAACAACTCTTTCTCCCAAGATCCTAATCAGATTTGCATGCATTTCAGTAAAAAAGCATTGCATTCATACTAATAAAATTATATGATTTACGCCCTTAGTCTTTCATAGATGGCGCCTCCTGCAAAAAAAATTTCCATTTAAAGTATTATTTTTCTCCCTCGATGAGATCGAGTAGCGTATAGTGGTTAGCGTGTCCGGCTGGAATCGAAAGGGACCCGCGTTCGAATCCCGCGGAATGAATATATTAAATTCAAAGTAATTAAACAATCAATAGTTAAATTAAATAAATAAATTAAATAATTTAAACCAAGATGGCGACTATCATGGATCAAAAATGGTGGATCAAAAATGACGTCACGGTTAAAACGCGTCACGGCCACCGGATAGTGGGGTATACGTAGTATACTTTTTCAGCTGGGGAGCACTGAAAACAAACGTATTTCCAGAACCTAAATATAACCTATCATTCCACGTTCAAAACTGGGACAAAAAAAGGTGGTCAACACCAGATTTCGACGTGTAGTATTACCATCAATCGATGAGACACATAGACGTTGACAACACGTGCTGCGAGAACGTGTTTTGAACGTGCCGGCTGGTGCGCTCTGTACGTGTTGCAGAACGTGTTTTGAACGCCTTTGTGCTGCTTGGGATAGTAAATGAAAATATCAGCCGTAGGTGTTCAGTATAAAAACATTGAAAGCGTTAAAAGCACACTAAAAATATGTGCGTGTGAGTGTGTGCGTGTATGTATGTATGTATGTATGTGTATATATATATATATATATATATATATATATATATATATATATATATATATATATATATATATATATATATATATATATATATATATATATATATATATATATATATACACATACACACAAGGAAGTACACATTTGGGATCGTGAGGTATTTTGTTGGCGAAAATGGGGTCGTAGGGCGAAAAAGGTTGAAAACCACTGGTTTAGAGGAAGGAGGGACACTAGAAAAATCGCACCTTTTGACTCCCAATCTCTGTTGAAGTTAAAGTGGGCTTTTGGAGGAAAGCACTATTGTAGTAATGAAGGCGCAAACAACAGATAAATAAATGTAAGAAAAATAATAATAGTTAAAATAATAGATTAAAAAAAGTAAGTTTCTCACAACTAAAAAAGTCTGAATGTTGGTAGAAACGATATTAAAAAATCGTTGGTAGAAACGATATTAAATGTATGAAGTACTCTTTCCATGTATTTTTTTAATGCTTCAATATGTTTTTTTTTAATTGGTACTTACTGTTCGGACAGCCCTCGTACAAAATCTTAAAATGCAAGCTGATTGAATTTTTATTCTTTTTTTACGTCTGCAGAATTTTTCTTGACAGTGAACGCATTTTTAGTTTATAGAGCAGTCTTTGCTCCACCCCCTCCCTTTTGTCACAAAGTGTCAAACTTCTTAAACCTCCCGTCTTTCTCAAATGCCATACTATTTTTCCTAAACTTATTCTTGTCAAAAATGCTCCATGTCACACTTCTTGTTACCCTCCCCCCCCCGTCTCAAACTTTCAATTCCGCATCCGCAACCACCCCCTCTTAATTTATGACATCATTTGTGTCCAGTCCCTAATCAGGCTTGTTTACACAGAAGCAGAGCAAGCATTTATATTGGGATTTAAATAAATAGCTGTTCATAAATGTCGTACTTTCTTTCAGAAATTTCATCGGAAAACAGCAAAAACCATGCCCACTTATATGTAAATACGTTGATTTCTCAAAGCCAGGGGGGGAGCAATTGACCCCCCCCCTGCCCTCCCTAAATGACGACGGGCCTGTACACTTTCATGAATCCTCCCCTCAATGCATATATAATTTGTGGAGAGCCCCTAAATAAATGCATCTATTCATACATATAGAAAACGCTGCTATTAAATTCCAATTTAAGGGTTTGGAAGATGAATTAGATATGTTACATTTTTTGAAAATACACTCTGTACAATGTAAGCAATAGATACAGATAAGCAAATAAAACTTGATACATCAAAAAGTAGATCTCAATAGACCAATTTTATATTCCAACTAAACGACAAAACCAGAAAACAAAAAAGCTGCAACAATGAAACTTTGAACTTTAATTACTCGCAATTTCGGTTTTGTCTCATAATCCCTTCATCTTCCAAGCCCCAGGGCCGCCGAGAGGTTTACCGGGGCCCCGAGGCAAAGTACTGACATGCGCCCCCCCCCCCTTTTCAAAAAAAATCTTCAATACTAAGACAACTTACGTTCGGTGCAGTGAAGAACAATAATAGTATTTCGTATTTGCTAGTTTTTCTTCCAATTTATATTTTTGTGTGTTTCATATTTTTATAATCTGCTCGTGTACTGTACTTAAGTATACTACGATGTAAATGCGTTTGAAATAAATCAGAAATACATAACACAAATTTACAAATAATATTCCTACTTCAATTTACTAATAACTATTAATAATTCTATCACTAGTTCACAAAATTAATAATACATATTTACATAAATTACACATGTATGTGTTTTAAAATCCTTTGAAAAATGTTACATTTCTTGACTATTAAAAGCGTTATTCCTCACTTTGAAAGTTCATTAAAACTTTGCTTTCCTTGCTTTTCTTTCGGCAAATGTTTGAATAGTGTTGTCAAAATTTAAAGTTCTCGCTAGTTTAGCTTCAATTGACAAAACACCCAGGTCAGATAGTCTCTGCTGCCCCATAGATTCCAATCTGCAAAGGAGGGAAAGTTAAATGCTCCATTGTACACACGTAATGCCTGGTAAGTGCTACAGAAGATAGCCCTCTAAGGCATTGGGCTACAAGCACTCGTTGCGTTGCTGTGGACACATGTAGATGCGAGATGTTTTTGCTTTGCCTACACAAAAATGAAGTTCAGTTAACCGAATATACTGCCTTTTTTTTTTTTTAAACTAGCAGCCCGGGCCCGCTCTTGGGCCGGGCCCCGGGGATTTTGCCCCTGCTGCCCCCCTCTCTCGGCGGCCCTGCCAAGCCCTTCAACTATCAAATTATTCCTGATACAAAAACAACCGTTTGTTAGTTATTTCTTTTTATCAATTGTGTTCTCACAGTCACGATTTCTGCGACAAGATGTCCCGAATAAAGTTATTTGCGGATTTAGAATGACAAAGCTTACAAGCTTACAAGTGGACGGCGATGGCATCACTCACATAATATGTTTGACATAGCTTTCAGACTTGGAACCGTAGATATGGTACAAAAATAGAACTTTTGGCAAAAAAAAAAGTCGGGTATGCTGATAATTAATTCCAGTATTCCTCCTACAGCTTTTGATATGCTCTCTGTTGTTTCAGGTTTCAATCCGTTAGCTAAATATAGTTTTAATACTCCTATCTAAAGAGAAGCGTTACTAGGCGCAGAAACCATTCATGAGTTATTGGAATTATTGGACAAATATAGGATAACAATCATTTCTACAAAATACTGAGTTTATTTATACAGGGGTCGACAACCTTTTTGGAGTTTTTGCTTCCAGATGTCGCGAATTGTTTTCTTAGAATCAAATATTAGTACAATTGCTAATGTTAGAAAGTATAGTAGATTGGTTATCGACTGCTGCGAAACATGTGTTTATTGTAAAACAAAAAAAAAAGTTCAACTTAGTAGGAAAACTAATTTTAAAAAACCTAATTTTAGCAAATTTTAAACCTTTGCAAAAAATAGATTAAATGCGAAAATATTGTATAAAAATATTGTATATTCCCGCACGTTTGGGGAATATATTCATAAGTTTTCCACTCTATGCAACTTTCGACACCAAGCATCCTTTTTATTTGATTTTTATAATGATTTAATCTGAAAATGATCAAGATAGTTTAACAAAATTTTTGTGTGTATGGGATTGTTAAAAAGTTTTTGTAGTGGCAATATTTCAGCTGATTTCTGAAACTATTGAAACTACTCGGGTCGGGGACCACTAGTAAGATTCTTCTGAGCTGTAGGTAGCCGATCCCTGGTATGAAATGGTTAGTGGAAGCAGTGGCGAATGGGCCCAGCGGGCAGCCGGGCATTTGCCCGGTGGGCCGCTTTGAATTTTACAATTGAATAGTATAAAAATTAATCCATGATTTTCTCTCCTTTCCTTCTGCCTTTTTTCTTTTTGATTATTTAAATGTATGAGGCAATTTCATAACAATAATTGCAATTTTTTTAGCGACTGAGTAAAAATTGATGCAAGAAAAGTAATGATTACCAACAGGGGTTCCGGAAGCCAAGTTGCCCCTTGTCAGTTTGGACTCTGAGCCTCGTACCCCCCATAAAAATTATTAAATTTATACTACGCTAATCCCGGGCCGGGCTCCTAGTTTCTGACTCAGCTGACTGGCTGACATGGATGGCCACTTGTCGGGCCTGGTTAAAACGTTTTAAGAGCAAAACCAAACCCATACTGTGAGTAATGAGGTCTTTTTCTGTGAATCAGTAAATTCATAGGCCATCTTTGAAATCTTTATTGCATAGCTGCCTTTAATTCTTCGTAATGGACAACGAACAAGTCAAGACTAGGCCGTCACCAGGGGAAGAACACCCCCCCCCCCCAGTATTTCAGAAATGAGGCCGCCAATTTGAATTTACCTATTAACAAAGAAAATTTCTCAAGGTTAAAAATTGAAATAGAAATTATAAATTCAAATATAATAAAAATGGGAAAGAAGTATTTTTTTCTGCAAAATTTAGGTAATGCAATCTTTGAACACTATTTAAGAACACTCACGGTTCGTTACAATAATGCACCTAACTGAGTGCCATCGAAATGTATGTTTCAATTTTCTTTTTTTTCCCTTTTTTTTTTTTTAAAGAAAACATCATAATGGAAATCATAGCTAGGAGGAGAAAAATACATGAACCGCCGAAACATATTTTAAGTGAAAAAAAAAAAAAAAGGTATAAAATGCAGAGCAAGATTTAAATATAGTAATGAATTGTCACACCAGTATAGTTCTAAATGTTTGAGTGTAAAAAAATCTAAACTCTAAACTTTATCAAGGGATTCAGGAGGCAATAATTTTAATGTTTAAAATGAAATAGGGGAGAAATAAAGACTTACGGTGTCACGGAGAAGTACCAAATCAACTCAAAATGTTTAAGGAATTTTTAATTGGGTCCCCAATACTTAAATTTTAAGCAAATATT
This sequence comes from Uloborus plumipes, assembly GCA_038373865.1. NCBI lineage: Eukaryota > Metazoa > Arthropoda > Arachnida > Araneae > Uloboridae > Uloborus > Uloborus plumipes. The sequence goes on from JAXGGA010001672.1 coordinate 135,743, forward strand.
AATATCAGCCTGAAGAATTGAAAATTTCGCAATGGAAAAAACAAAAAACTGGAATGATTTTCGAAAAGAAAAACTGGGGCAGGATTTTCCACAATATTTTTTAAAATCAATAATTTAATCAATTAATAGATAGGAACTTAGTCAAGAATGAGGAAAGGAAGGCAGTTCTGGAACTTTATACCTCGATTTTACCTAACCTAGGTATTCTGGAAGCGTTTCTTAAAATACTAATATTAAAACAGAACCCCATTTCTTCCCCTATCGCTTAGCGTCATGAAAGATGATCTACAATAGGGAAATTTCAACCTATTAAATATTCCTACTTTGATTACCAGATATTGTTAAAAGACTTTCAAAACACAAAAATTCACCATTTGCCGAATTTAAAAACACGATTGATTTTTAATGAATTTGGTGCTCTGGCGAAAAATCTATCAGCCATCTGATGTCCCGTCGCAAGGCCGTATCCAGAAAAAAATTTCGGGAGGGGTCCAGTTTCGCACATTGCCCAAACACAGATACATTTTTGTGTGTGTTATGAGTCTTAATTCTAGCTGACCCCCCCCCCCCCCCGATGTTTGATGTGTGTGTGTGTGTATGTTTTTTTTTTTTTTCATTTCTTTATTCTTATTATTTTCTTGAACTGACCTTTTTTGGCGGTAGGAGTATCAAGAGAGATATGCAATGAAAACTTTTTCAATTGGGGTAGAATATTCATAATTTTAGGTTGTCCGGGGGTTTCTCCCCTGGACAAATTTTTGAAAAAAAGTTTTTAAATTTTGCATTTTGAGGTCTTATATGGGGCAATTGGGACTTCAAAAACATGTTGGAAAAGAGGCAAACAACAATCTCATAAATTTTCTGCAGTCCTTTGCAAATTAAGATTAATCAAAGCATAAAAAAATGTTTAATTTAACAAATGATTAACATTAAGCGGCAGAGAGGAAGGACAAGGGAGGGGAAAAGAGTAACACATTATCACTTGCTTACATCGGTTTTCACTATAGTTACATAGTAGTTTTTGATCAGTTCCCCAACTCACCAACAGACACAGCACTTAGTGACATAAAATAACCAATAGCATAAAACACAAAATTCTTTAAAAAATAGTGGAGAGATTTAAAAAATAATTAATGAGAGAGTAATATTCTGGCCATTTAGTTAATTCATAGTTTAATTATTTGATAAGAAATAGGATTGAAGCACTTTTAAGGGAGTTTCAAAAAGGTATTTAATGATTTTCAAAGACTCTAGAACAGTTAAAATTCTTTAAAGCATTTCATTTGCACTTTCCAGTCTCTGACGTTTTAATAGTTGATTGGACAGTCTTACAAAATTGTTAAAACTTTGAAAGACGCATCTTTTAAAGATTAAAAATAGATATTAATAAATACTTATTACGACAATTCCTTTTTCAATCACTAGTACTGCAGAAAACGAAAAAGAATACAGATAGGGTAACATTTTTTCTCGTGCTTAACATATTAATAAAGGAATCAATTACAAAGTAACTTCTAAAATACTGAATTAGGTATTTAATGAGGTAGGTATTTAGTGAGTAGCGTCACGTACCGCGTATTAGTAAGTATGTAGGTATTTAATGAATAGTCAGAAATGAAACATGTGAGTCACAAAAACTTATTTTTAAAAATATGCTACAAAAAATGCTGGAATATGATTTTTGCATTACGCAGAAAGTTTTTTTAATCAAGGAGCTGAGTTTCGCGCAACTTGATGCAAACCTCCCCCCCCCCCTTATTTGTGTTAGAAACTTTAAAATCCAAGGTTTACAGCTACATTTAACGAAGTTTCAACTTTTTTTAAGCATTTGTAAATGGAATTTTTTTGAAGTAACCCTTTAGTCTAAGATTGGTGAGCGTCCAACAAAGCAGAGGGTCTGTGAACGTATCTCTTTTTGTGTGGTCTTGTTGATTGAAGACATGTTTAGCTATTAAAATCCCTCGAGGGTTACAAATGCTTATAAATGGGGACCAACAAAGTACCCTCTTAATTGAATCACAGTGGTGAGAAGCAATCTCAGCCTAGTCGGAAACTAGGGGCCCAGCGATTAGGGGGTAAAAATCTGAGTGGTGTAAGTTTTATAAGTTTTATGGGGGAGGGGGGCCGCCGATCAAACTGACAAGTAGCTTGCCTTGAGCCTGAATTGATTTGGGAAAGAGAGCTGGAAGTGCTAATGAGAGTCTTGTTTTCAAGCTAATGAGAATTTGAATTGTCTTTTTTTTTTTTTTTTTTGTACTTTTTCAATCTTTCACTCGTTTTAATAGTTAAAAGGGAAAAAAAACCTTTTTTTTTGCTATTTTAAATTTAAAAAAAAAGGAAAACTTTTTTTTCTGTTTTACATTATAAAACATTTCGGGTTTCGGGGGGGGGGCCCGACGCCCCCCCCCCCTCTGGATACGGCCTTGTCCATGTCCCGTCGCTTAAACTTTAAAAGCTATTTCAAGAAAATTACTTGCAGTAGACATTTTTTTTTCACCTCTGATATTCATGTTGCTCTATCAGGTAAAAATAAAAAATCGAAAACTTCCCTATTGCGTATTTAGGAATTCAATTTCAAAAAGTTTCCTTTTCACCCAAAGATATCTCAAAAACTCCTTCCCCTCACATCCCCCCCATTGGAAGTCGACTAAATTAACTTTTTTTCTTTTTTTATTGAGCCAAAAACATCACCAACGATCATTAAAAATGCATTTTTCAGACTGCAAACTCGAAAAATTTCGGAGAATACTCCTCGACTACTCTATTTTTAAGCGAATACCCTACTTTACGATTAGGTTCATATTGTCAATAGATGTACGAAATACCCTATATTAAAACAGAAGCTGAACCCATTCTCTATCTCTGTATTTAAGATGCGTTTGAAACAATCGAGTCAATTGAATACACGGAATTTAAAAACGTAGCAGATATTTTTATGACCTCGGGGCGGACCTGCGTCAAGGAGATATCGGCTGATGTCAACACGCGATGTTGCTAACTCCTGAAGCCCATAGTCCTTTTTTTAAGTGTGCATTTAGAAATGGACTGGGGTGGGCAATTTTTTCTGTAATGTACTTGTTAAAGGCTTGAATATCAGAAATCTTCCCCCCTTTTTCTAAGAGCTTCGAATATCATCTAAATTTGCATTTTGGGAAATTCAGTTAGAAAATATTGCTTGAAAGAATTCCTGGACCCCATATTTCTCTTAACGTTAAAGAAGATGACTCACACTCACGTTTTTACGATTCCAATTTCAAAAAAAAAAAAAAAATTCTGGGAGAATTTGCTAGTTGCATATAAAACTTTATTAGACATTTAAAACTGTTATATTTGAATACAATTTCATTATTGGAGTTAAACTTGTACCAATAAAAGTGACCTTTCGATTCTTCGTAGTTTCACTCCGGTTCTTTGAACCACGTATAAATGCTGTATTTACTGTATTTATTTTTTCGTTAAAGATTAATCGACGTTTTCAAAACTCAAACTTAGTTTCCAACATGGAAAAAATTTATTATTGCTAGATAACTTCTAATGTTGTTGTCGTTGTTTCAAATACCACTCGGGCATCCGATCCCGAGTATATGAAATCTACTCAATTTAAGGTACGGCTCCCGTTTTTACGAGCACCATTAAGGTGGAAGACCTTTTTAGATCAACACACATGCCATAAGGACCCGTTTATAGGGTAGGCATCCATTTATAACACTTTCACAAACAACAGAAAGGACAATGACAGGCAGTGGCGTATGGAGGGGGCGGTCCGTCCCAGGCCCCGCTTTGACATAGGCCCCCGAATCAATTTTTTTTTTTTTAAAGACTAAATATTTGGTTACAGTGACTCTTTCCCGGGATCAATGTAGAACGTACAATTCTTCGGCCCCTCTTTGACATGTCACAAAATTTTAATTCGTTTTCTTTTTCGCCGGACCTGCCATATGTCATGGTTTAGATAAATAAAAAGTTGTGAGCATCATGACTTTTTATGGAGGATAATTTCTGCCGTGGGCAGGTAAACGGCAGTATCTGCAAAAATGAGTTTTCGAGATAATTGAAGAAACGCGTTTTTGATTTCCCACAAAGATCAATAAAACATTGAACTTCGAACATAGGCGATACTATATGTTTATACCGATATATTTTTTGGGTAATCGATTGAATTTTGATTTTGCAAGCGCATAGAGAGGTAAAGCAGATACTGCCGTTTACCTGCACTTTTCACTCTAATTGTCATGCGGAATTGACTGGCAGTCGGCAGTAACTGCACAGTATGCTACTAAATGTCCAGTATTTACATATTCGACAACATGCGGAGTAGATATGTTATTACGAAATATATTATCGCATTGTAAATGATATGTTTTATTTAAAAATATACATAAATACCGTGTATCCACTTGATATGGATTTAATATAAACGAACGCGAAATGTAATTAAAAATATAATGAAACTATTGTATTATGCAAAATATGAAGCAAAACTTGATGATTCTTCAACCATTTTTACTTCCTTTTACTTAGTAAAGGAAGTATTGTGATCATTAAGAAAATTTTATTCAAAATTCGGCCTACATTTTGATTTTGCTCACCCCCGAATAAATGTTGAGTAGTTTTTTCGACCTATCAGCATATGTACCTACTAACATATAAACAGCCGAAATATCCTTTTCGACCATGCCCCAGTTAATTACGACGAGTTTTCTCGTGACGTCTGTATGTATGTATGCATGTGCGTATGTATGTATGTTTGTATGTATGTGCGTATGTATATATGTATGTATGTCGCATAACTCAAAAACTATATGCCGTAGAAGCTTCTAGTTTGGTATGTAGGCTCTGAGGGTGGTCGTTGTGCACCTCCCCTTGTGGTTGCATTCGAAGGTTCCCAAGGGGGTCTTTTACCCCTTTGTGGGGTAAATCAATGTTAATTTCAATGCAGATTGAGTGATATGATTTGGTGCAACACCTTGGCGATATATAGCCAAACTTTTGGTCGCCAAGTGTTTGCCGTCAAGTTGGCGACAAATTTGGCTAAAAAATGATTTTTTTTTAAAATTTGGATTCAATTTGGCGCTATTGGGCACATTTTGCAAAAAATTCACTGAATCATGTTAAAATCGGCGATATTCAGAAAATAAATCATTGTAAAACATTATTTTGCATTGATTCGTGACAAACTGGGGGTGTAAATGTTTGAATTGTTATCTTGCTCACTCTAATGCACTATTTTAACACTTGAGGCATTTATTATGGAATTTAAACGTAAAAGGAAGTAGTGTGGCGTGCACACCAGATGTTTTAAAATTACTACAAATCAGTTAATGCTTTGTACTTTGCATCAAAACAAGAAATCACTTTGAGAAAAAGAGCGCTTGAAATGCTTGTTGTGCTGACGATTTTTTTCATAGTACTATTAAAAATGCAACAGCTAGGGATTAAACTGCAAAAACTATCGTCTGTTAGTATAAAAGCAACTGTAATTAAAAGAAAACAAACAATGTAAATAAAATCATTTCATTGCTGCATTTTTGTTTGTCGTTTGCCAAGTTTGGCTTGTGTATCTTTGAAATCGTGAAAAATATTGTCTGCTAGTGGAGAGAAACTTTATTTGAAAGAAAAAAATCTGGTATGGACCCCACACTACTTCCTTTTACGTGTAAATTTTTTTAGTAGATGCCTTAAGTGTTAAAATAATGCTTGGAATGAGCAAGATGACAATTCAAACATTTACGCCCCAAATGTACCACGAAACAAAGCAAAAAATGATTTACATTAATTCATTTTCTAAATATCGCCGATTTTAGCATCATTCAGTGGATTTTTCGCAAAATACCGCCAATAGCGCTAAATTGAACCCAAACCTTATAAAATAATTTTTTTCGCCAAATTTGTCGCCAATTTGGCAAAATGTCACCAAGTTGGCGACTAAAAGCTTGGCGATATATCGCCAAGTGGTCACGCCAATTTATATCACTTAAGTCTGCTTTGATATTAACACTGATTCACCCCCAAAAGGAATAAAACACCCCTTAGGAACATTCAAGTGCAACCAATGACCTCCCGTGACCTCCCATTAGGGCACCCCTACTTTCGCTTAGTTTAAGTACAAAGGAAAACGGTTTTTGCGGCTTGATGCAAGTTTTGCACAGCGATTCATATTATGTTCATCCTGCAGACATGCAGAAATTGCCGTTTACCTGCCCACAGCAACGAAAAATGCAGTTACTGCTAATTACCATTGGTGAAAAAACAGTTTTTTTTCATCGGAAACTAAAAAAAGATGCTTGTACCATAAAACTAATGTGACATAGATTTCAAAAATGCAAAAAAATGAAAATCGAAAAATTTGCAGTTACTGCCCTTTACCTGCCCACGGCAGTAATGTTTTTCGCTTCAAAACATTTAAGCGTAATCCCGAAAACTGCAAAGATCGCGTTAAGTCTTAGCTAAGTTCACTTTGTATTGAAATGTCGAAGTCATTCCTTCCACGTTTGAACAAATTGGCAACGGCAATCAATATTTGATTTTCAAACTTTGAGTGGGTATAAGTCGTTTCCACGTGATTTTTTTACACCCCCTTCACTGCACAGTAGGTGGAAAATGTTCTATTATAGGATTTTTCGCTATATTTCTAATGAGACCAAGATTAAGACGATACGATCCTTATTTCTTCAGGTTGAGCCATTTTTGGTCAAAAATTTAGATTTCGAATAAAATAAGAACTATTCATCGATTTTTTTTCGATCTTATCTAACAACCTTCCGCGATATAACCTACACCTGCTATAAAAATTGGAACCAAATCGGTCGTGTAGTTTCTGAGTTTACCCCGGACACACATATTTTAGAGTTTGTGTCTTATATATAAGAAGATTTTTAAATGCGTTGTTATAAATTTTGAGCGACGTTCTCAATTCATGAGTGACGGGAAGTGTGAAGAAAATAAAAAATGGTTAAGAGAATATGCGAATTAATTGAAAAATTATATAATTTATACATTATTTCTTTGAACGAATAGCTACCCTTAACACCATAAGTTGTACTTACTTTATGGGAGTACAACGTCATCCAGCCACCATTTCGTAACAATATTTGTATCGTACTATTTCTTGGTACGCTGACTTCTGCAATGTCTTCAAAACTACAAGAGGAATTTTCTGAATTTAAAACATACTAATAAATATGAATCGTTTTTTAAAATAATTTTTCGTCTGAAAATTGATGGCTACAACTTATATTTGATTTTATCTTTACGAGCATGACAACCCAAGTAGCACACTTCGTTTTTTAAAGGTTGTAAAATGGTTATTGACGTTGTGACAAACGATTAAAAACATTTACAAAACGTTTAACCCTCGTGGGTCCCTCCCATTTTAGTTACACTCAAGACCCTTGGGGTCATAAACGACCCCAATGCTTCCTTTAATTAATTCATTATAATTATTGAATGTTACATGCATTATTTAAGTTCACACACTTTTTAATGCTAAAAAAACAAAAAATAAAAAGATACAATTAAAGTAAAATTTAGTTTATGAATTAAAATTATAATTTTAGAGCAAAACTTACAATAACTGTAGATTTATTTACATCTGTTACAGACCTGAAAAAACATGATTTTTGCAAGTGAATTTCAAACACTTATGACATTTTTCAATGCATTTTCTGTCCAGTTCTCTTGGACAAAAGTTGCAACGTCCTCTTTTTTTGGCCTTCTGGGGAAGTGACCCCAAGGGTCTTATGTGCAAAAAATGCAATTCGGGAAAAATAAAACACAATAATAGCATTATTTTGAATAGAAAACTAGAAGAATAAAAGCCACAAAATGCCATTAAAAACAAATATATTAAACAGAATATATTAAACAGAAATTGCATTGGGGTCACATATGACCCCAAGGAACCCACGAGGGTTAAACGTTTTTTGTGCTACCTGGGAAAGCTTTGTGTTGACGAAAGTATTTTTAACAAGAAGTTCTGTCAAGAACTAAACGAGCCTACTTTCCCGTACATCGAAATCGGCATTGTAGCATCTGATCAATATTCTCTTGATTATCTGAAACTGAAAATTATGTCAAACATACCTCTATAGGCACTTAAAGTCTGAATTACTTAAAAGCAAAATAAACCCCTTCGTCAGATGAAAGAGACAACGTTAAGAAATTAAATAAAACGAGGTACACTGGAGCAAGAGTCTTGTTCGCACCACTTTTAAAGCATGTAACATGCGTGTATAGTTCTTTCCGATGAGAAAATTCCACAATACGTTTTCAAAGAAAAAAAAAATAAACAACTATAAATAAAAGTACAAAGAAACTTCAAAACCCATTTTATACAAATAAAGGAAAAAAAAAACTCGTTCGTTAATAAAAATGGTCTTGATTGAATTTCATTT